>JACEEZ010020039.1:459265-466765 GCA_016584305.1 Chionoecetes opilio
GTAGATAGGATACAACACATAGTAGATATATATATATAGTAGATAGGAGTACCTACAAAAAAAAGAGGATTAGTGATAGATAGATAATAAAGAAAGGGGTAAGAAGCAAATAAAATAACGTAGACAGAATAGAAGGAGTAGATAGGATAGTTATATAGTAGATAGATATATAGTAGATAGGAGTATGTACAGAAGAATGAAGGATCAGTGATAGATAGATAATAAAAAAGGTTAACAAGCAAATAAAACAACGTAGACAGAATAGAAAGAGTAGATAGGATAGCACATAGATAGATAGATTGTTGATAGGACTACGTATAAAAGAATAGTGAGTGGATCAGTGATGGATAGATGATAAAAAAAGGGGTAAAAGTCAAGTGAAATAACGTACATAGGATATAGAGATAAAGGAATATACTACAGGGAGGGGATAGAATGGCAATAAATGTATGAGAGATAGAAAAAATACAACAAGGAGGAAAATACAATGAGATAATACACTCAGCGATGATAAAAATTCCAGAGAGAAAAGAAATAGATGCAGTAGAGGACGGAAGAGAGACACGCAACAAAAGAAAGGAAAAGAAAAGTGTAAAGAAAAAGAAAGATGAACAGCGACAAGAGAACAAAATGTGATATAAAGAAAACAACAAAGAGAGAGAGAGAGAGAGAGAGAGAGAGAGAGAGAGAGAGAGAGAGAGAGAGAGAGCAGAGGAGAGAGAGAGAGAGAGAGAGAGAGAGAGAGGAGAGAGAGAGAGAGAGAGAGAGAGAGGAGAGAGAGAGAGAGAGAGAGAGAGAGAGAGGGAGAGAGAGAGAGAGAGAGAGAGAGAGAGAGAGAGAGAGAGAGAGAGAGAGAGAGAGAGAGAGAGAGAGGAGAGAGGAGAGGAGAGAGAGAGAGAGGAGAGAGAGAGAGAGAGAGAGAGAGAGAGAGAGAGAGCGAGAGAGCGAGAGAGCGAGAGAGAGAGAGAGAGAGAGAGATAGGGGAACAATAACAAAACAAAGAGTGTGGGATGGAGGGGAATTTTGAGACACGTGCCATGGGGGAAAAAAACAGAAATGCTGAGAGAATAAAATAAAATAAAGCTAAATATAAAAATGGAGGTAAATTCACTGTGTTGAAAGGGAAACTATAAAAAAAATATACCAGATTGCAACAGGATGCCAACGAAGATAAAACGGGAACTGTACATGATGAAACAAGATGAAAAGAAAAAGAACAGTAGAGGGATGCGTCGTAGTAGTAGTAGTAGTAGTAGTAGTAGTAGTAGTAGTAGTAATAGTAGTAGTAGTGGTAGTGGTAGTGGTAGTGGTAGTAGTAGTAGTAGTAGTAGTAGTAGTAGTAGTAGTAGTAGTAGTAGTAGTTGTAGTAGTTGTGGTAGTAGAAGTAGTAATAGTAGTAGTAGTAGTAGTAGTAGTAGTAGTAATAGTAGTAGTAGTAGTAGTAGTTGTGGTAGTAGTAGTCGTAGTAGTAGTAACAGTAGTAGTAGCGGTGGTAGTAGTATAGTAGTAGGTGGGGGAAGAATCTACTTTACAACTCTTCTATCCACAGGCCAATCCTACACGATCAAGTAGTAGTAGTAGTAGTAGTAGTAGTAGTTGTTGTAGCAGTAGTAGTAGTCATCATCATCATCATCATCATCTTTATTGCATAACATACAAGGAGTTGTATATTACATATCGCAAAAAAAAAAGTAGTAGTAGTAGTAGTAGTAGTAGTAGTAATAGTAGTAGTAGTAACGGTGGAAGTCGTAGTAGTAGTAGTAGTAATAGTAGTCGTAGTAACGGTGACAGTAGTCGTGGTAGACGTAGTAGTAGGTAAGGGAAGGATCTACTTTACTACTCTTCTATCCCAAGGTCATTCCTACACGACCAAGCAAGTAAGGAAGGAAGCAATGCCTATACCCATATACTATCACACTACAAAAATACTATGTTATATGTAATACTCTATAAACCTTGGAGTGAAGGACGCACGCTGCCCAGCTATTTTTAGCCTCCCATCCTGGCACTCGCGTCCTATTTGGCTCGCAGAGAGGTGCATGTGACCCTTGTTTGGCACCTTAAAGCAGCCCAGCCCAGCCATCCGGTAGGAGAGAGGGGGGGTGGGGGGGAGGGTTTTTGAAGGTGGGGAAAGGGGGGGAGGGGGGTGGGGGAGAGAAAGGGGAGGGAGGGGAAAGGGGGGGAAGGGTAGAGGGAAGGAGGGTGGGAAGGGAAGGAGTGGAGGAAGGGTAGGAGGGGAGGAGTAAAAGGGAGAGCTCGAAGGTTAGGGCCCAACGTGAGGTTTTGGTATCTCTTTTCTCTCTCTCTTCTCTCTCTCTCTCTTTTCTCTCCTCTCCCCCTCTCTCTCTTTTCCTTCTCCTCTCTCCTTCTCTCTCTCTCTCTCTCTCTCTCTCTCATACAAAGACTGAGTAGATTTTTTATTCATAAGTTTTTTTTATCTCGTCCTTCTCCTCTTCATATTTTTACTCTCTCCTCCTCTTCCTCCTCCTCCTCCTCCTCTCTTATTCTTACTCCTTATTCATAATACTCTTACTCCTCTTCAACCTTAACTCCTCTTCCTCTTCCTGCTACTACCACTACTGCTACTTCTACACGTAACCAAGGGAGGGCAAGAAGGTAGGAAAGGTAAAAAAAAAGGGGATTAAAGAAGGGGGGGAAAAAGGGGGGTTAAGGGGAAGGGTAAAGGGTTTAACTCAGATCTAAAATAAAACACAAAAAAGAATAGTTAACCGGAAAAAAAAAAAAATAGATTTGAAGGGGTAATTTGAATAAATAAGGGATGGGTTTGAGAAAAAAGACCTAACATCTTTTATCAGAACTGGATGACGACAAAGGGGGAGCTCGGTGGTGCCTTCTACACGATGTCTTGATGTCCCTTGTCTGTTCTCTGTCGCGTTCTGTGCCTCTTTGTTGGTGTTTTGTGAAAGGAAATGGACCAAAAAAAATGGAGGAGAAAAAATGAAAGGGAAAATATGTTTCAAACTAAGGGAAAAGAAAGATGAGGGATGATGAGATGATGAGGGATGATGATGATTATGATGTTTTGAGATGATGATGATGATGATAAATTATGGTTTAAAGGGAAAAGGGGGTGGGGGAGGGAGGACAAATAACAAATAATGGTAAATTTTAAAAGACAACATTAAAAAAAATCCCGATCCAATCTCTAAAATGAAATTATTAAAATTTTCCTTCTTTTTTTTTGGGGAGAGGGGGGAAAAGGAATTTAGGAGGAATACACGGGAATAATGGGAAAAACCCGACACCAGGTTACCTATTGGTCCATAACAAAGGGTATCTGCTAAATCATCTACGGAACTACAAATAAATGAAAGGGAAAACATTTTGGAAAATGATACCAATTGTCCCTAAAGAATGGGAAAACATGGAAGTTTCGTAGTAAAGAATGATAGGATTTGAAATATCAACTAACAAACCACAAACACTAATCGACCCGGGGGGGGACTATAATATAAATTTCGCAGGGCAATCAATACCCATTTATTTTTCATTTGCGCATCAAGTCTGTTTTAAATGTATTTAAATTGTGGGGGGGGGGCTTCGAAAACTTTTGGCGGGTAACTTTTTCCCTGGGGATCAAAAACTCAAACCATTAAAATTAATTTTTACGGAGATTGTGATGAAACGTTGACCGTTCGTTTTAAACCTTATTTCTTTTTGTCACGTAGGAGAAATTTTCGAATGAGGAGGAAGGGGAGGAAGAGGAGGAGGAGGAGGAGGAGGAAGGGGGAGGGGGAAAGGAGGAGGAGGAGGGGGAGGGGGGGAAGGAGGAGGAGGAGTAAAAAGGGGAACCAAAATTTAAACAAAAAAAAGCAGCTTTAAAAATGATACAAAAAAACAGATCCCCAAAAAAGAAAATTTTTACAAAAAATCAAAAATAATTCACCCAAAAAGATGTTCCCCCTTCCCCCTCCACTCTGCCCCCCTTATTTTTTAATTTTTCCCCTACCTCCTTTTCCGTTCCCTTTTCCCCCCCTTTCCCCCCCAAAAAAAAAATAAGGGCTCGGATTTTTTCCCAAACCCATTTTTGGGGGGGGAAAAAAAGGGGAAAATAAAAAAAAAAAAGAAAGGGGGGGAAAAAGGAAAGAAACCCCCCCCAAAGGAAAAGGAAACGAGAGGAGAGAGAGAGAAAAGAGAGAGGAGAGAGAGAGAGAGAAAAGGAAGAGGGGGTTAGGGGGGAAGGAGAGTAAAGGGGAAGGAGAGCGAAAAGAGAGAGAGGGGGATGAGAGAGAGGGGAGAGAAGAGAGAGGGAGAGAGAAGAGAGAGAGGAGGAGAGAGAGAGATGAGGAAAAGAGAGAGAGAGAAGGAGAGAGAGAGGGAGAGGGGGAAGAGAGAGAGGGGAAGGGGAGAGAGAAGAGAGAGAGAGGAGGAGAGGGGGGAAAGGAAAAAGGAGAGAGAGAGAGAGAGAGAGGAGAGAGAGAAAAGAGAGAAGAGGAGAGAGAGAGAGAGGGGAGGAAAGGGGGGGGAGTATTTTTGAGGGGCAGGAAAACCCCCACTTTTAATGAGGAAAGTGGGATTAGGGAGGTTGAGGGGCCCCACACCGTTTTTCTTTTCCAGTATAAATAACCCTTTTAGGGAAAAGCCTTGCCAAGAGGAAAGAGGGGGAAACGAGAGGAGGGGGAAGGGGGAGGGAGGAGGGGGAAGGAGGAGGAGGAGGGAGGGGGAAGGAGGGGGAGGAGGAAAAGGGGGAAGGAGGGGGAAAGAGGGGGGATGTTATGATGGTGATTCTCGTAGTTGGGGTCAAAATTTTAAGCAAAAATTTGAAAATAAAGGGAATATGGAGAAGAGAGGGGAAGAGAGGGTTTAGAAAAGAGGGAGGGGAAGAGAGAGAGAGAGAGAGAGAGAGAGAGAGGAGAGAGAGAAAAGGAAGAGAGAGAGAGAGAGAGAGAGAGAGAGAGAGGAGAGAAAAGAAGAGAGGAGGAAGAGAAAGAGAGCGAGAGAGGGGGAGAGAGAGAGAGAGGAGAGAGAAGGGAGAGAAGAGATGAGAAGGAAGGGGAGAGAAGGGGGGAACGGGGAGGGGGGAGAGAAACGGGGGGGGGGAAAAGGATGGGAAAAAAAGGGGAAAAAAAAAACAAAAGGAAAGGGAGAAAGGGGGGAAAAAAAAAAAAGAGGGGAGGGGAGGGGAGGAGGAGGAGGAGAAAAAGGTAGAAAAGGGGAGGACAGGGGGGGAGGGGGAAGGGTTAAAGGAAAAAAAACAGAGTGGGGAAATTGGTAAAGTCATAAGTAAGCCCTTTTAAGGGAGGGGGGGGAAAGGGAAAAAGGAGGGGGGAAAAGGGAGGAGGGGGAGGAGGAGGGGGAGGGGAGGTTTGGCAAAATAAAAAAGGAGGGAGAAAGGAGGAGAATTAGTTTAAAAAGAGTTTAGGGAGGTGAAAAGAGAAGAGAGAGAGAGAAAAGAGAGAGAGAGAGAGAGAGAGAGAGAAGAGAGAGAAGATAGAGAGAGAGAGAGGGGAAGAGAGAGAGAGAGAGAGAGAGAGAGAAGAGAGAGAGAGAGGAGAGAGGGGGAGGGAGAGAGAGAGAGAGAGAGAGAGAGAGAGAAGTAAGAGAGGGGGGAATTAGGGGAAAGGGGAAAAAGAGGGGAGAGACAAAGGGTGGAGATTCGATATATGGGGAGATGGAGGGGAGGCAAGGAAAGGTTTAAAGGGTGGGAGTGGGGGGGTGGGGGGAAAGGGATGCAGGGGGGGGGGGGGTGTAAATGGGGGGGGGGGGGGGGTGTAAGGGGTGCAGGGGGAAAGGGGATGCCGGTTAGGGGGGAGTAAGGAGGTGTTTAAAGGGGAAAAAAAATCTTTTTATTTTCCCCTTGCTTTCTCTCTCGTTAATGACACCCGGGGACGGACGGGAAAGGCCCTTCCCCTGTATGTAACCTTTTGGGAAACTTGGAAAAGTGATGGGCGGGGATATGAAATAGCCACCACAACCACCCACCAACCACCACCACCAACCACCCCCAACCACCACCACCACCAAAACAGGCATTAACACCACCACCGCTGTGTTTTAGCGTGGGAACCAAGAAAAACAAGGGAAAAAAGGGAATTTGGTGGGAAAAGGTATCAGAAAAACCCTTGCCCAAGAAAAACCCAATTTTCCCTTTATTTTCTGGTTCTCCTTTTTGTGAAAATTTTTTTTCCCAATGACCAAACCACCACTATCACCCACCCCCACTACCACCATTTATCCCCCACCCCCACTACCCCCCAACCCCCACCACTACCACCACAATCACACCCCCCTTCCCACCACCACACCACCACCTCTCCCAACCACCATCACCACCACTCCCACCACTACCCACCCAAAACCTCCCAAACCCCACCACTCCCACCACAAATCCCCAAAAAACCATCACCACCCCCAAACTCCCAAAACACCACCACTACCCCAAAAACTACACTTACCACCACTACCACCACTATCACCACCACCACTACCACCACCATCACTACCACCACCATCACCACCACTACCATCATCGTCTCATTGAAATGCTGGTTGACGTAAAGAAAAACCTGCAAACGGGTCACAAACGGACCACAATGAGATCACACACGAAATAACACCAGTAGATGCATATTCAACCCTAAGACAATAAAGGTTTACGTCAAGAATACTCAGCCAGCAACGAGTGATCCATAGGCCGTATTGGATAAATATAACCTGGTACTACAACGGTTACAATAACATGGCACAAACAGCCGACGAATAGCGATTGTCAAACCAACTATTGTATTCTCCCACAGACGGTTCTTATCAACAATTAATCTAAACAATCTTGAGAGAGGTGCACGTTCACTCGATCTCAAGACTGACTTTTCCTAGGGTGTCATTAATAGTACTCGAATAGTAAGGCAAAAATAACATCTAAAACATATATAATAGTCCATAATGGTGCCTGAATAGTTACGAGAAGAACATCAGGAACATACAATTCTTATGTTCCTTTAGTAGTGTTTGGAGTGTGAAGAGGAAAGCATCAGAAACACACACAACAGGTCACAGTAGTATTCGGACAGATCAGAAACAACATAAGATCCCAAGATATCTGTTAACCCCTTGAGGACCAGAACGTAATTTTCATTGTAATTTGACTACCATTAGATGATTTTTAGTGAATATAAGCAATATTTTATAGCTATGACCTGTTTAGTATCCTTGTCGACTAACTAATTTGGTATATTCAGTTACTTAACCTAATTTTATGGCTCGGTAACATACAATTTTTTAAAGCAAAGGAAAGATCTGGGCGTGAAGGGGTTATTCGGACAGGTCAGAAAAAACATAAGATCCAAAGATATCTGTTAAGAGTCCACTGTACCTTCGTCACAATATCAGGTACTTGGATAAGATTTACACCACCATCACCATGAATGTAGGACGTTTCGACCACGGCCGTTTAAGCCATGGGACACTAAACATAGGTCGTTTTGGCCACGGGGTCTACCTTCGTTGGACATTTGGGCCACGAAACATAATACTGGTTTT
>JACEEZ010020039.1:471765-481765 GCA_016584305.1 Chionoecetes opilio
CTCTCTCTCTCTCACTCACTCAGTGAGTCACTCACTCACTCACTCACTCACTCACTATCTCTCTCTCTCTCACTCACTCACTCACTCTCTCACTCACTCACTCACTCACTCACTCACTCATTCTCTTTCTCTCTCTCTCTCTCTCTCTCCTCTCCTCTCTCTCTCTCTCTCTCTCTCTCTCTCTCTCTCTCTCTCTCTCTCTCTCTCTCTCTCTCTCGGGAGGGAGGGATGGATGCAGGGAGGGAAAGAGAGAAGGAGGAAGGGACAACACCACAGGGAATTGTCTGTTTCGATATCAGAAGGTGAAGGAAGGGAGGAAGGGAGAGAAGGGATGGAGGAAGAGAGGGAAGGGAATGAAGGGAGAGAAGGGAGGGAAGGGAAGGGAAGGGAAGAAGGGAAGGGAAAGGAGCCGAGGGTTGGGAACACGTGCAGCCATAATACAAATAATCAACAAGACAAGGTTCGGTGCTCAGCCTCTTCTCTGCAATTATATCATCGTTTTAGTCTTCATCACCGATCATTATCCATCATTGTGAAGCTCAAGGGATTTACTGCATGAAACAATACCCTTGCAGTCCCTCGGTGTGATATAATGAAGAGCACTGAGGCAATACGTGTAGCTCAGTCTTATGCCACGAATAGTTAAGTTATATTAAGACATAACCCGGGAATTTGATTTATACATTGCATCAGTCATCAATTTACACGTACATGAATATTATGATTGCAAACTTACAACGCTAGTGATTAGATTGCTCAAAGGCATTACGCATTCGAGAACAAGAAGTAACGGATTCAGCTGGAAAAGCGCAGATTTAAAAAGGAAATAGGGAAAAACTGGTTCACAAATAGGGTGGTGAATGATTGGAATGGACCTGGAGTCGTCAGGTAGTTAGTGCGGAGTCAATAGAGATCTTTAAAAGGAGGCTGGATAAATTCATGGAAGGGGATGACAGGTGGATGTAGGTAGTGTTAAGTAACAGGAACTACCTCATGTAGGTCTCGCGGCCTCTTGTAAGTTCCTTATTTTCTTATTTTATTATGTAAAAACAAGTCTCAAAAGGATAAGCAACAGAAATACCGCAGAGTTGAGTTAATAGGTTGGACAGCATTACGTATACTTAGTTTGCAGGATTAAGTAGCACTATTTGAACGTACTATATCTATGAACAATATCGCATTTAAAATCAGCCCGGTGTATGGAAGCAGCAGCAGAGCAGACCAACAGACATCCAGGTCATTGCTTCACGGAGGAGTCGCTGTGACCACAAGGTGCTTCACGGAGGAGTCGCTGTGACCACAAGGTGCTTCACGGAGGAGTCGCTGTGACACAAGGTGCTTCACGGAGGAGTCGCTGTGACCACAAGGTGCTTCACGGAGGAGTCGCTGTGACCACAAGGTGCTTCACGGAGGAGTCGCTGTGACCACAAGGTGCTTCACGGAGGAGTCGCTGTGACCACAAGGTGCTTCACGGAGGAGTCGCTGTGACCACAAGGTGCTTCACGGAGGAGTCGCTGTGACCACAAGGTGCTTCACGGAGGAGTCGCTGTGACCACAAGGTGCTCTCACGGAGGAGTCGCTGTGACCACAAGGTGCTTCACGGAGGAGTCGCTGTGACCACAAGGTGCTTCACGGAGGAGTCGCTGTGACCACAAGGTGCTTCACGGAGGAGTCGCTGTGACCACAAGGTGCTTCACGGAGGAATCGCTGTGACCACAAGGTGCTTCACGGAGGAGTCGCTGTGACCACAAGGTGCTTCACGGAGGAGTCGCTGTGACCACAAGGTGCTTCACGGAGGAGTCGCTGTGACACAAGGTGCTTCACGAAAAGGTAGAACTAGTGAGTACTGTGAAATTTTTTAGTCTGTTTTAGTATTAGTTTTGATCATTGGACTGTTCCTCGTTACTTCAGACAACTCTAGGAAGCTATTAGTAACCTCACTGTACACTTTACGTAGTTATAAATGTGTATTACCACTCGTATTTAGTTAGTGCGGAGTCAATAGGGAGTTTTAAAAGGAGGCTAGACAGCTTTATGGATGGGTATGAAAGGTGGATGCTTATAGGTAGTGTTAAGTAACAGGATCTACCACGTCTATAGGTCTCGAGGCTTCTGGTAGCTTCCTTATTTTCTTATGTCCTTATGTAACTAAGCAGAGAATTCCCTTGGAGTTTTCAATGCCGCCACGTGTCTCCCTCTGGCAGTGCTCGGCCCCAGAAACCCTGGTATGCATTATTATTTCCTGGCTGGCGTGTCCCCCGTGTTTGACCTTTCTCCCCCACCGTGCGGCCAACACTTCCCCGGCGGCACAAGGCTGGTAGGCGACCCTGAACTGGAGATTATAATATGTTATTACTTCAGCGGCCCGCTTCCCATCTCTCGGGGAGGCGGCGGGTTGGCCTTGATGCCTTTGATGTCTTTTGATCCAGCCAGCTACTGTTTTATCTCATCAAGGCCCGCGTGAGGCACAGACGCACTTAAGAGCATAAGAACATAAGAAAAGAAGGAAGAAAAGAAAGAAATAACGAAGAAGAAATATAAGGAAGGAAGAATAGTGAAATAAGGAAGAGAAAGAAATAAGAAGAAAGAAGAAAATAAGAAAGAAGAAAAGAAAGAAGGAAGATAAGGAAAATAAGATAAGAAATTAAGATAAAAAGAAAATAAGGAAGCTAGCAGAGGCTGTGAGACCTACACGTGGCAGTTCTTGTTACTTAACACTACCTACATCCATCTTTCATCCCCATCCATGAAATTGTCTAGCCTAATTTTAAAACTCCCTATTGACTCGGCACTGACTACCTGATGACTGAGTCCATTCCAATGTCTACTGAGTCCTCTTCACATGTAGTCCGCGAGTGTGACAAGCTGGGATGCGATTTTACAATGGTGTTCTTTAAGGTTCAGGCTATGCCGCCAGCCTAGTCCCCCTGGTGTCGCGATTAAAGCTTGGTGAACATTGCATCATTGACGCGAGTACCAATCTATCATCTCCCTCCCCCCCCTCTCTTTCTCTCTCTCTCTCTCTCTCTCTCTCTCTCTCTCTCTCTCTCTCTCTCTCTCTCTCTCTCTCTCTCTCTCTCTCTCTCTCTCTCTCTCTCTCCAGATCGTCCATTTAATTATAAACGCCTTCACCCAGCATGTCAACAACGTCACCAAGCCTTGTTCGCACCCACTTTAATATCAGGTTTGTGTGTGTGTGTGTGTGTGTGTTGTGTGTGTGTGTGTGTGTGTGTGGTGTGTGTGTGTGTGTGTTTATGTGTGTGTGTGTGTTTGTGTGTGTGTGTGTGTTTGTGTGTGTGTGTGTGTGTTTGTGTGTGTGTTTGTGTGTGTGTGTTTGTGTGTGCTTGTGTGTGTGTTTGTTTGCGTGTGTGTGTGTGTGTGTGTGTGTGTGTGTGTGTGTGTGTGTGTGTGTGTGTGGTGTGTGTGTGTGTTGTGTGTGTGGTATATATATATATATATATATATATATATATATATATATATATATATATATATATATATATATAGTATATAATATATATATATATATATATATATATATATATATATATATATATATATATATATATATATAATATATAATATATATATGTTGACATTTCAGGGTGGCAAAGACACTCGTCATATATATATATATATATATATATATATATATATATTATATATATATATATATATATATATAAGTAATCATCATAATCATCCACCAGAACAGCAATAACAATAGCAGGAAAAAGGCAAGAGCATTATCAGTAACAATAACAATAAAAACCGTAATTGAGGAAAACTCATTTAGGTAAATTTTTGTTAAAGGAAAAAAAAGACAAGTTCCGAGGGTGAATGAGTGATGGCTGGGTGATGGGTGGGTGATGGATGGGTGATGGATGGGTGATAGATGGGTGATGGCTGGGTAATGGGTAGTCTAAGTGCTGGCAGTGGGTACTCACCTCCCACAGGTTCACCATGCAGAAGTCGTCCGGGATGTCCCGCTCGCGCACGGGCACGCCCACCACGGGACCCAGCTGGGTGTAGCGGGTGATGGCCGCGCGGGCCACCACCACCTCCACCTGCCGCCCGGGCAGCTGCGTATTCCCCATGCCCACGTCATTGTCGCTGTCTACGTTGCTGTCGCTGGGGGGCGGCAGCACCCGCCGCTCCAGCACCATGCCGGGGGGAAGGGAGGTGCGGGCATACGAAGTAGGGGAACCCGGCCGCTGAGGGTCTCGCCAAGTCTCCACTTCTTTTTCCTCCTCCCGCCCCGTCCCCGCGCCGCCCCCAGACAGGTTAACTGGGGACTCCCGGTGGGGCGGGGCCACAATCACGCCGTTCTGCTGGGGTACGTCGTGGACGTGCGGGGTGGGCGCCGGGCAGGAGTCTGGGAGGACGTGGGTGGGGCGGGTGAAGGGGCACGTCCCCGCCACATGGCGCGCCCCGCACTCCCCGCACAGCTTGATGCGTATGGCCACGCGTCTTTCATCCTCCTCCCTGACCCCCGCCACGCCCCCCAGCACCGCGGTCTCCTGCTCCTTGACCTTGGACTGCAGGAGGTCGGTGGGTGGCGGGCGTAGTTCGGGCGCCGCTACCTCCCGGGTGTCGTACAGCCGCCTGGTGGAAGGAGACAATCATAACAGAGTCAGACAGTGGTAGTCAACAGGTATTGATCATGGCACGGCGGCCAAGCATTGATTAGGTGGTCCGCTGCTCCCTGCCTCCACACAGGTGAGCAGCGCCACCTGTTGAGCCCCACCACACCCTCCCTTCCCCAAGCCTCTCAACTATTATAGTGTTCATTTGAAAAACCTTCAGAAACATCAACTCAGCCCTGTCTTACAAGATATAAGTTTATCAAGATATAAGTATACACACAACACATGCTATAGGTGTGCAAAAATATTTGTAACCACAGGAGCCGAAGGTGGTAGCCGCGGCTCATAACCCTGCACGAAGGTGATTTATTCAGTGGCGCACATTGGTATTGCAGGAACATGGCAACAACACTTGAAGCGCGAGTCTCGGTCTCCAAACACACGAGACGCTCTAACAGCAGGTCATCTGAGCATTCAAGATTCAAGACATGAACCACCTCTCCTCTCCCCTCCTCAGGCACACAGCCACGCGGACTCAACATGTTACCGCTCTCGCCTAAACAAATGACGAGGTTCCAGTCGAATTGTAGCCTAATGGATGCGCATATACCAATCTCATTTCTTCGGCATCAAAGTATGTACGAATGAATGGGAACATATATTTCTTTCGGTTGTGCGTATTCATGAAGTAATGTAAGTAATGATGAAGTCGACCTACACCTTAAGAGCGAGGAGCGGTCAGGATTGCAGATGTATGTAGAGCGGGCAATGGCCTTCCACAGTGACCGAGCTCGTAAAGAAGGCTATAAGAATGCACCCACCACGCCCATTCTTATGTTACCTTGGTAGGAGGGCAAGGCGATGGCTGTAGCGGTAGCATTTCCAAATTACTGCCTCAAAACAGAGAACATTCTTCAAACGAGCAATTTTTTTCCCAAGGGTTAAATATAATATCTCAAGAGACATACAAGGTAGAAAAATAAATAAAACTTGGGTCTCGATAAGATTAAAACAAGCGAACAACGATTATCTGCGCATACACTCTTTCATCATCTCTCTAAACGTTTTCATTCTGTGTTCCGGAGCAAGAGTGACTCCGTGTGTTGATATGTGGAAACACTACACAATCACGTCAACACTCAGGGTCGGCAATCTGAAGGCAAGGCACGAGATTGCTACATGCCGCACCCCCTCCCTCGGGGCTCCATGGGAACCTTTTCAGTCCTCACCTCGCAGCCGCTTTTCAACTATTTCTAAAGGTGACCAGGTAAAAATACACAAACAATGGTCAGCTGGCTCAATGATCACTGCACCCAACTACTCATTGTATACACCTGCTGTCCCTGCAAATAAAGAAAACGACATCGACCCGAGCCACTAAGTGAAAAAGAAACGATTGTGTAAGGCGAGGAAAGAAAGGAACTCCTTTCCGAACTCCGTATTATTATATCCCAAGTGATGTTTTGTCTCCTTGCCTGAACTTTACCACCTGTACTTGCTGTTTTATGCCGCCTGTTGTAGCCTCCCTTAACCTGTCTCGTCTCATCGCCACTCCCTGTCTCGTCTCATCGCCACTCCCTGTCTCGTCTCACGCCACTCCCTGTCTCGTCTCACCACCACTCCCTGTCTCGTCTCACCGCCACTCCCTGTCTCGTCTCACCGCCACTCCCTGTCTCGTCTCACCGCCACTCCCTGTCTCGTCTCATCGCCACTCCCTGTCTCGTCTCACCGCCACTCCCTGTCTTGTCTCACCGCCACTCCCTGTCTCGTCTCACCGCCACTCCCTGTCTCGTCTCACCGCCACTCCCTGTCTCGTCTCACCGCCACTCCCTGTCTCGTCTCACCGCCACTCCCTGTCTCGTCTCACCACCACTCCCTGGCTCACATCACCGCCACTCCCTGTCTCACATCACCGCCACTCCCTGTCTCGTCTCACCACCACTCCCTGGCTCACATCCACGCCACTACCTGTCTCACATCACGCCACTCCCTGTCTCGTCTCCACCACCACTCCTGCCTCCCTCCAGCCTCCTTGTTCCTCACGCACCACTGTACGTCTCCACCCCACTCACCTGCCACTCCCTCCATAGCCTTACCTTGCTTCCCCACAGTGACACCACAGGTATCGTGGTCCACACACCTCCACACATCTTGCATCCATCTCCACAGCTTTGGTTCGCGTTGATCTAGTAGACTCACTCCATCTGTCGATCAACATCAAAGCTGAGCTATGCAGTTCCAAAGTCGTCGAGCACAAAGAGATCGTCAGCGCTCACTTTTCGAACGCTTAGCTTTCTTTTATTTATTCATAGAGTAAATGAATGAAACGTCGAAATGC
Organism: Chionoecetes opilio; assembly: GCA_016584305.1. Lineage (NCBI taxonomy): Eukaryota > Metazoa > Arthropoda > Malacostraca > Decapoda > Majidae > Chionoecetes > Chionoecetes opilio. The sequence continues at coordinate 478,690 of JACEEZ010020039.1, forward strand.
TGCTTTGTTTGATGTGTGTGTGTGTGTGTGTGTGTGTGTGTGTGTGTGTGTGTGTGTGCTGTGTGTGTGTGTGTGTGGTGTGTGTGTTGTGTGTGTGTGTGTGTGTGTGTGTGTGTCGTGTCGTGTGTGTGTGTGTGTGTGTGTGTGTGTGTGTGTGTGTGTGTGTGTGTGTGTGTGTGTGTGTGTGTGTGTGTGTGTGTGTGTGTGTGTGTCCTAGATGGCTATATTTTTCCAGCACGAATCCTATTAAAATAATTGCACGATATTCTGTACTGCAACAAATTCGTACGTGTATTGTGCGGCGCGGGAACATACATGCATACATACATACACAAGTTACAAAATCTCGCGTTGGCTGACATATTTCTTTTTTTTTTAACATGATGAGTAACACTGCAACAAGAGCGGAAAAAAACCAAAATTGATATACTTTTAATAATAACGTTTTTTCTTTCTCGTCACGGTGGAAGTGTTGACGTGGAGTGTGGAGTGGCGGAGTGAAGGGCTGACGCGGCTCCAGTAGCAACGCGCCCTCCACCACCAGTCCACCTCCACCTCCACACACGCCCTGGTGGACTCTGACGACTTCCACCCACTGAGCGGAGCGCCGTCACGAGCATTACTAACACTGTGCGAGCAGAGTTTAGTTCCCGCCTCGCCCTGTTCTCTCACCCGGTGTACAGTATAATGGGTAGGGCGGGAAGGGGGACAGAGTAGGAACAGATTAGCCTAGGCAGCCACTCACTAGGCAGCCACGACACAAGCACACAAGCACCAAGCACTCGAGCCTCTCAATATACGTCCAGTGCTACTCCAGCTAAAGGCTCGGATGGGAAACCTGGCTGGCAGCAAGGGTTTAGTCGTGCATATATTACGCTGTTCCCTTTTTTTCCCCCTCGCTCTTTCGGTTCAGTCGATAAAGTGAGGTTAGTAGTTTAGTCCTCGTGTGTATCTAGAATTCAGTGGTCTTAGACTTCTTGTTGATTTGATAATGAGTGGTTCGTGTTTCTGTAAGTGTTTGTTTTTATTTTCGATATTTTTTTTTTTACATCACAAAGGACTGGCCATGGGACAAAAAAAAAAGATTCGATTTCAATAACCTCTCCTTCCTCATTTTCAAACTCTGTATTAATCTATCTTTCTGGTGTCGTTGTCTTCCTGTCTTCACCGTAACAAAATATCACTTAGTTAGTTACCGTGGTGTGAGTGAGGGTCAGGCGTTCACGCAAAAACTTATTCACTTCACTCAAACATGAATAATATTTGTAATGATTCACACACACTAATGAAAATACAAAAAAGAAAAAAAAAAGCGTGACTATACCAATTGCAATGGAAAAAAGGCGAGAGGAAAAAAATTCGACAAAAAAGGACTGGGGACGCAAGGGCAAATAGAACGAAAAAAAGCAATTATATTTTACAGTTTGGAGGCAATACCAGAGCAAAATCACGACATTAACTTTTATAATCACATATTGACAATGGCGGTCTGTGCAGGGGAAGGCGAGGCTGGCAGGGAGAACCAGCAGGGAGGGGGGGGGGAGGAAGGGGGCGAGATAGACGGGAACGTAACATTGCAAGGAAAGGAGAGAGACAGAAAAGGAGCATTGCGAGGAAAGGAGACAGACAGGAAAGGAGCATTGCAAGGAAAGGAGAGAGACAGAAAAGGAGCATTGCAAGGAAAGGAGACAGACAGAAAAGGAGCATTGCAAGGAAAGGAGACAGACAGAAAGGAGCATTGCAAGGAAAGGAGACAGACAGAAAGGAGCATTGCAAGGAAAGGAGACAGACAGAAAGGAGCATTGCAAGGAAAGGAGAAGACAGAAAGGAGCATTGCAAGGAAAGGAGAGAGACAGAAAAGGAGCATTGCAAGGAAAGGAGACAGACAGAAAAGGAGCATTGCAAGGAAAGGAGACAGACAGAAAAGGAGCATTGCAAGGAAAGGAGACAGACAGGAAAGGAGCATTGCAAGGAAAGGAGACAGACAGGAAAGGAGCATTGCAAGGAAAGGAGACAGACAGAAAAGGAGCATTGCAAGGAAAGGAGACAGACAGAAAAGGAGCATTGCAAGGAAAGGAGACAGACAGGAAAGGAGCATTGCAAGGAAAGGAGACAGACAGAAAAGGAGCATTGCAAGGAAAGGAGACAGACAGGAAAGGAGCATTGCAAGGAAAGGAGACAGACAGAAAGGAGCATTGCAAGAAAGGAGACAGACAGAAAAGGAGCATTGCAAGGAAAGGAGACAGACAGGAAAGGAGCATTGCAAGGAAAGGAGACAGACAGGAAAGGAGCATTGCAAGGAAAGGAGACAGACAGAAAAGGAGCATTGCAAGGAAAGGAGACAGACAGAAAAGGAGCATTGCAAGGAAAGGAGACAGACAGAAAAGGAGCATTGCAAGGAAAGGAGACAGACAGAAAAGAGCATTGCAAGAAAGGAGAAGACAGGAAAGGAGCATTGCAAGGAAAGGAGAGAGACAGAAAAGGAGCATTGCAAGAAAAGGAGAGAGACAGGAAAGGAGCATTGCAAGGAAAGGAGACAGACAGAAAAGGAGCATTGCAAGGAAAGGAGACAGACAGGAAAGGAGCATTGCAAGGAAAGGAGACAGACAGAAAAGGAGCATTGCAAGGAAAGGAGAAATGAAAAAAGTGAAGAGATAAAGATAAATAAAAGGGAGCAAATATTACATTCTTTCAGTCTATTTGATGGCAATGGATTAAAAAAACAATAAACAAGCAAAACATACATGTGTCTTTCTGAACATACGAATCTAGGTAATAGTGAATCAACAAATAGAAATTCATACTAATAAATAAAAGAAAAGAAAAACCATCATTGATAAACCCAAACGAGAAGAAAATGGCAGCAAAATAAATGAGTATATAAAAGCGTAACAAACAGACACTACGTACTACATGGAAGAAAAGTAATAATAACGAAGTGCACCATGATTTACAAGTACATGAATAATTAAGAAAGGCAAATAAGGGATCGCACCATTTCTAAATTATGATGAAAAATATATGACGACCGATAAAAAAAAAGTATTACTGCTACGGTTAACAAATACACGTCACT
>JACEEZ010020039.1:486765-489507 GCA_016584305.1 Chionoecetes opilio
AAAGTCTGTGTCTGTCTTCTACCTCTTCACCTCTCTACTTTATACTCTCTTCTACCTTTGTTTTTCTTACTATTAATGTTCCACAGCCTGTATTGTAGAGGACTTTGTACCATGTTATTAGATAGACGTCAAGGTATCTTTCATGAAAAAAATAGCTTGCTACATTTTTTCCCGGTCTACCCATATTTTCAACTGATGCTCCTGGGCTATATGTACCTCCTGCACTCAGCCCTACCTCCTGCCTCCACACTTGTCTATGTCTTCTACCTCTTTACCTCTATCCTCTACCTTCTGATGTACCTCCTGCACTCAGCCCGTACCTCCTGCCTCCACACCCTGTCATAAACACCTCACTTCCTCGTGCTATTTTGAGGTCGGTTGGCGGCGATACAGATCAATCAGAAGATGCCACGTGAAAGTGTAATCATTCTGACATTTGCTGCAGCCGTGTGCGTGCGGCGAGACGTGTGTGTGTGTGTGTGTGTGTGTGTGTGTGTGTGTGTGTGTGTGTGTGTGTGTGTGTGTGTGTGTGTGTGTGTGTGTGTGTGTGTGTGTGTGTGTGTGTGTGTGTGTGTGTTGGGATGTGGCAAAACAACGACCACTTGGATATGCAAACCCGCGACGCTCTGACATGACATTATTCCCTGACGAAGATTATCTAATTCCTGATTTAGGTGTCTGGAGAGCAAGAGTATCGTTAGTAAATATAAAACTGATTCTTCCACGTCTTTGTCTAAATAAGTGCAATAAGAACAGCGAGAGAAGAGAGAGACAGAGAGAGAGAGAGAGAGAGAGAGAGAGAGAGAGAGAGAGTAGAGAGAGAGAGAGAGAGAGAGAGAGAGAGAGAGAGAGAGAGAGAGAGAGAGAGAGAGAGAGAGAGAGAGAGGAGAGAGAGAGAGAGAGAGAGAAGAGAGAGAGAGAGAGAGAGGAGAGAGAGAGAGAGAGAGAGAGAGAGAGAGACGACCTGACCACCTCGAGGACATAATAATTAACTATACAAATCATAAAAGAAATGTAGTTTAAACCAACATCCAAAATTTTTCTTCCGGTCATTCAGTAATATCGAAATTTCCTGGAACTCGAAAATCTTGTACATCCAGAAATCCAGCATTCGGAGGAGGGTTCCAGGAAGCGTGTGGTTTGTGGGGCGAGGAAGCGAAGGGGAGGAAAAAACAGGTCGGGGGAGAGGAGGAGAGGGGGGAGGAAACAGGGTGGGGTGGGGTGGAGGTTGGGGAAGGAGGGGAAGGGGGGGGGTTAGAAAAGAGCTCTCGGTAACAAGTTGTCAACACGGGAAACGAAATGTATTGCTTCCTTTTTAACCATTTATATTCTTCGTCTCTTCCGCGCGCATACACACACACACACACACACACACACACACACACACACACTCACACACACACACACACACACACACACACACACACACACACACACACACACACACACACACACACCATTAGCCGCTTCCACACCACAATCTGTCTTGCTTCTCATGTATTTTTTTCTTATCAACCATCTTGTCGAATGAAATTGGTGCTGTTGATCACGAGGAGGAGGAGAGGAGGAGGAGGAGGAGGAGGAGGAGGAGGAGGAGGAGGAGGAAGGAGGAGGAGGAGGAGAGAGGAGGAGGAAAGAGGAAGAGGAAGAGGAAGAGGGGAAGGAGGAGGAGGAGGAGGAGAGGAGGAGGAGGAGGAGGATATGTTCTCGCGAGACTTCTCTATTTATTTTGTTCACATATAACAGAATATTGCGACACACACGACTGCTGAATAATAAAATAAAGTTGTCTCCCTCTCCCACACTCCTGTCTCTGTCTGTCTGTCTGTCTGTCTGTCTGTTTCTCTCTCTGTCTCTCCTCTGTCTCTCTCTCTCTCTCTCTCTCTCTCTCTCTCTCTCTCTCTCTCTCTTTCTATCCTCCTCTTCTCCTCTCTCCTCTCTCTCTCTCTTTTCTCTCTTCTCATCTCTTCTCCCCTCTCTCTCCTCTCCTCTCTCTTCTCTCTCTCTTTCCCTCAGCCCCCCATACCAGCCTCCTCTTCGGCGGTCGCAGTCACAGCTATCTTCGTTGCCTTAGCCTGGCTTTCTCTTGATGGAGATGAGGTCAAGTTCTGCCAAATGGCGGCCATGTTGTGTGTAAGGAAACGATGGTCAATAGCTTGGGGAGTGTCATCGGTGGTGGTTTGGAAGATGTAGAGGTTTGAAATTTTCCGCCTGAGAAAATATGGAGTATTACTCCTTATCTCTGAGCGCCTGGCGTTTGGAAACGGAGAGCGAGCGGCGGCGCCGAGGCATCATGGCGGCAGGATTCCTCTAGATTATCTGTGTGGGTCATCGCGCCGCTCAGTGTTACGGTTCGTAAACTATAGACGGCTCCTTCGACCCACATCGCGGCAAGACCTCGTGACCCTGAGGCAGACGCGGGGCCTCGATGCTAAAAGTGGCACGGCGCCCTCCTTGCGCCCGCAGTGGCAGGCACGCGACGCTACAATTGCATGATGGCATTGGAGAGGCAGCGGTCAAATGCCCCTTTCCGCGGCTAAATGACCCGGCGTGGCGTGACTGAGGGCGGAAGTCCTGACGGTGACTGTTCCCCCTGGCTGGACCAGGGTGGGGAGGACTGGCTGTTTCAACACCTCGTTGTGTCCGTTATCAACATTTATCTTCCCATACGATCGCATAGACAAATTGCTGCATAACACATGACATCATTTTTCGGTTACTTGTCAAGCATTTTGATTATTG
>JACEEZ010020040.1:0-25626 GCA_016584305.1 Chionoecetes opilio
CCCCCGATGGGGTATTTCCTAGTGCATAAACTTTATCGGGGAAATATTCCCCGATTAAGTCTATGTACTAGGGAAATTTCCTTAGTTTAGGGATTTTTTGTGGGGAGCCATATTTCCCTTATGAGTGTGCTCCTTTTGTGGGGGAGCACACATATAAGGGAAATATTTTCCAGATAAAGTCCATGAACTAAGGAAATTTCCCTAATCAAAATGCTGATTAGGCAAAAAAAAATTCTTCAAAAGTTAAAGGAATTCATTGACAGTTCTTTTAACGGCTTGATGACAACTTAAGCGCATAGTGTATTGATAACCATTTATTAGTATGATAGTAATCAAGCTACTGTGCATACGGAGGGATACACAAGAATGGTGCCTTAACAAGAGTAACAGAGGTCGATAAAAGCTCCCTAGCATAAAGCGGTAGGATAAGTTTGTTGATGTTGATGTTTGAATAATTTCGTCGTATCGACGCAGCTGAGATGGATCTCCGCTGTAACCAGACAGCTCTCTCACAAACTAACCCTAGAGAGCTGTCTGCTAGTGCTTATAGTGTTGGCCGAAGCCAGCACCCCGGGAGGCGGGTTACAAAACCCCGGCTAACACCCGGTACCCATTCACTGCTGGGAAGACAGGGGCTCGGCAGAGAAGTTTGTACATTAAGATGGACCCGGACGAAATGGGCCGCCGATACAAATTGGCCGCCGCTCCCCCTCCCGTCCTTTATGCTTATAATTACAGTCTTTGTTCTCTGTTCACAGGGACCGTCAACCATTCACATGGTATGAGCGAACGCTTTCGATGGTGTGACTGCTGGTGCAATCAGAGCGCGCACGCTTCAGTTGTTGTCACAGCATAATTAATCTTCATGAAGAGTGATGACATCGACATCTACAAATCGATCTTAACTATTTTATGAAATTTGAAGATCACCGTTGTGTGTTGTTATTTGTTTACACACGTTCATTCGCCAATATTCATTTGAAAGATTGCCTCAGTTCTATTTGATGATCATATTTTATTTCAGTAAAAATCATACAAACATATTCGGATTAAAAAAGTGACAAACTAAAAATCTTATATAATAATAAAATCAATACTTTTCACATACAGACGGGATCGGTTCTGTTAGATGATCATATTTTATTCCAGTAAAAATCAGAGCAAAATGCGTATATACCCAAACCAGAATTAATAGCAATACATTTCTTATGGTCGATTTCAGCATCTATTTATCATAATGATCAAAGTTCACGGTCCAAGTCCGATTTCGGACAGATGCATTAATGCCGCAGACAGTGAGAGCCTGGCCGATCTGTCGCCCCGATGCATACTCTGCCCAGTACGTCTTTAGGCGCGCATTTGTTGTTTTGGCTGATTTCCGTTGGTCGCGCGTAAGCTCCTCTCTGTGTACCAGGATCATCGTCATCAACTTTGCCTCTTTCTTGAGAAGGTCGCAGAGGAGGTAGAAGGGAAGACTGGCTTTTTTCCCGCGGTGGTTTAGGCGGTAATGCCACCCTTCGACGTCGTTATTTGTCCTCACAAATCGGGAGTAACATCCCCAGTCCTCAGGCGTGAAAATAGCGTCCGGCGATCCACTGACCCTCGTAATAGTTCACCAGGGGCTACATTCAGAGAGGCTAACTTCCGGTCTTCACGACCTAGCGACTTCCAACAGCTGTTTTGGGCAACTTTTGGCATTCTGCGGGCAGATTGATGACGTACTTAAAGACGTTAAGCTGTCAAAACATAGCGACCACGGTAGGGGTGGCGTAGAGCACGCAATATACATAAAAAAAACTCATAAATTTAGTATATATGATGTTTCTGACTCAAGACTGAACGGCAATATACAAATGAAATTAGGCCATAAACAATCTCCTACACTCGTGGTGAGTTTATAGTTGTATGGGTGATGGCCGATGGTGAACGCGGTACCCGACCATGCTCAAAAAAAATTTATTTGGGCAGTTTAAAACAAAATTTTTTGGGCCTTTTTTAAAAACCCATTTTTCGGTTTTAAAAAAAATTTTTTTTAAAAAAAAAAAAACCAAAAAACTAAAAAAAAATCTTTTAAAAAATTTTAATTTAAAATTTTTAAAAAATAAAAATTAAACTTTTTCCTTTTCCCCCCCCCCAAAAAAAAAAAACCGGGGAGGTTTCGTTTTTTACCTTTTTTATATTCCCAGTACTCGGGGCCCCTTTTGGGTTTTCCTTTTTCCCGGTTTTCCCGGGGGAAATACTTTTTTAAAGGATCATCGCATCAATTTTCTTTTGAAAAGGGTTTAAAAGGGATAAGCCGGGAAAAAGGGCTTTTTTCCCCCGGGGGGGAATGGGCCCTTGGGCCCCCCCTTCGCCCCGATGTCCCCCCAAAAAGGGAAAAACCCGCCCCGGCGTGAAAAATTTGGTTTTTTTGGCGTTTTCCCTTGGCCCTCGAAAAGTTCCCCAGGGTCCCTTTCCCCAAAAAAAACCCCCCCCCCCCCCCCCCAAAAACAGCTGTTTTAAATTTTTCCCTTTTTCGGAAGATTGAAGGAGGTAAAAAGGGGAAGGGACTGGTTTTTTTCCCCGGGGGGGTTTGGGGGGTAACCCCCCCTTATTTTTTAAAAAAAACCTAAATTTTAGTTTAAATGATGGGGGAAAAAAAGACCCGGGAAAAGGGGAAAGGGGTAAAAAATTTGAAAATTACCCCAAAAAAACAACCCTACACTTAAGTTTTTGGGTTTTGTTTTTTGGGGGGCGGGGGTTGAGGCGGCCCCTTAAGCCCCTTGCGGGCCCTTTTTACCCCCCCGGGGGGTGGCTGCCCCACAAACCCCTAAAAAAAATTTAAAATTTAAAATTTTGGTTTTTTTCCCCTTCTTTAAAAAAAAACCCCAAAAACCCTTTCCTCCACCGGGGTGGTTTTTTTGGGTTTTGTTAGGGGGTTGGGGCCCCCCCGGGGGGGTTTGAAATGGCGGAAAGACCATTCGTTGAGGTTTAACCAAGGCGGGCCCCCCCGGGACAACCGTACCCCATCCAACTCGTATCAAAACCTCCCCCCCCCCCAAAAAACCCCCCCCCCCCCCCCCTTTTCCCCCCCCCCCCCCTCCCCCCCCCCCCCCCCCCAAAAAACCCCCCAAAAAACAACCCCCAAAACCCCCCCCACCCCCCCCTCCCCGCGACTTCCGGGTTGAAAGACATCGGGGGAAAGTTAGTTCAGTAAACACCGTCCCCTTTAAAACCTCTTTCTGAATTTTGTTGCCCTGTAGATTGATGGCGGGCACGCCCACACCGGCGCGACCCCTTCACGGTCTGGAACATTGGTCTAGGGTTGCTCGGCTGGAAAAACCCCGGCAGCGTCATCAACGTCTGCAATCTAAAAACCCATTAAAAAACTTCCTTCATACGGGAAATATTTAAAATATACACAAAACGGCTTAATTCACTTTTTTAATTATTGTTTTTGGGCCTATTTGTGGGGGTTTTTTATTATGCTGCCTTTGTGTTATTTTTTGTAGTTGTTCTTAAAAAATTCATTAAAAATTTCCCCATACTTTAGTCAATAAATTCAAAAATTAAGACCCAATTTTATCTGATATGACCAAAAAATAAACAAAAAAACTTAAGTATGGGCCCCGACGTCTGGGTGGTACCCAAAACCGCCAGTCCATACTCCTGTTTACTTTCCAATAGACGGCCGGGAAATTATCATCAAAATCCCAATTGATTTTTAAAAAATCAAAATTTCAAGAAATAGGGAGTTTTCGGGAATTTTTTTTAATTTATTGTCATTTATATTTTTTGGATTGACCTCCCCAAAATCGGGAAACACTTAAAATATATTATAAAATATATATATATATTAAATAAATATATTTATTTTATATATAAAATATTATATATATATATAATATATATATATATATATTATATATTTTTTATATATATAAAAATATTTAATATTTTAAAGGGTTTCCCCCAAAATGCAAAATTTTGGGGAAATGTTGCCCCGCTCGGGGTTATTATTTGGGGTTTTACCCATAGTAAAACAGTTTTGCGTTTAAAATTTTGGGGGCGTTGGATATTTGGGGTCCCAACAAAGTGAACATTTATTTAGGTGACTTGACTCAAATTTTCGGATTTTTCAAAATTTTCCATTTTTTTTTCCCCCTCGGGTTATAAAACAGGGCCAAAAAGAGCCGCTAGTAATTTTTGGGGTGATGGGGACAAAGGCCCCAACGATTAAATCCCCGGACCCCGGGCTACCATCGAAGGGCAGGTCCCCCTCCCGCTACAAACCCCCAAACCGCCGGGAGATGGGGAAGACGGGAGCGGGGGGCAGAAGGCGGTTGGGGGAGGGGGTTTTCCCCCCTTCTGGTCGCGCGCCGGGATTCCGAAAAACTACAGTAATACACCCCGGGGCACGAAGCGTCAAAGCGGTAAAGGCGTCCCAAATGCCCAAAAGAAAACAAGAAAAAAGGGCCAGGCCGAAACCATCGAAAGGGATGAAGAGTTTTTAAAAAGGAAAGACCTCCAAAAAATCTTCGCCCTCCACACCCCTCCCTCCCCCAAACCCGGGAAAAGACGTAAGGACGAGGCAAGGATTTTCCTACGGATTCAGAGCGAAGCCCCAAAAGGGGAATCACCAGGGCCCTAAAATTGACCTCGGACACCGAAGAAGGGGGAGAAGGGGGGAAAGGGCGCGGAACTCAAACTCAAGGGCCCCCGGAAAACGTGAAAAACAGCGACGTTGCCAGGTTTATTTGGGAAAGGGGGGAAAATCCCACCCAAAGCGTAGCAGCAGCAGCATCCTGTGTCGACGACGTCATCCCCGGCTCTGGGTCCCGAAGCCAGAGGAAAAAACTCACAGTCCCCAAACGTTTCCCCGTGGGGGATTTTAAAACCTCATTTCAATTGGGATCGGGGGAAAAGGGGTTGTGGGGGGCGGCAAAAGCAACGTCAACGTTCGAAGCTAGGGGCTCAAGTTTTTGGGAAATGGCCCTTGGGGAGTATGGGGGTTCTGGGGAAGGGGCAGGTCCACGAGCAGGGGAATTTGGGGGGGGGGAAAAGCAAGCCCCCGAGAAATCGGGGCACGGGGGAAAAACCAGGAATAGGAAAAGGAATCCCGTCCCTCCCATTGGGAGGGAAACTCCTCCCGTCCCCTCTTTTGGGGGATACGGGGGAAACCGCATCGCCCTTCCTCCTCCCCGGGGGGAAGATGCCCCGGATTTCCTTTTTTGGGGGGCCCCGGGCAAGCTGGGATTCAAATGGCAGAAACGGGGCGGGCCAGTGGCCCTTGAAGGAGGGGACGAAGGGGGCGTCCGGGACAAGTCATCGCCTTCTGTTTGGGAAAAACCCGGTTTTCAAAAAACACGGGCCCAGGGGCCAGGGGGCTTGCATTGGGTTTGGACAAAAACTGGACGAAGCTTGTTTTTTTTTGGCCTGCCGCCATGGGGGCCACGGGGTGACCCTGAAGGAGTTTTTCGAACCCAGCCTGGGCCTTTCCCCTGGGTCCTGACATTGGAACTTCAAACGACTCCGTGATCGAGGGTCCTTCGGGGTTTCCTCGAAAGGGGAGAACGGTAAAACCTCGGGGGACCTCGTAGATTTCTTCGCCACCTGCCCACTCCAGAAAAAGCTGAAAAGACGACGCATTGGCCTTCCTGAAGGAGGCTCTGATGTCGAAGGACCACCCCAGGGAGGACTATGAAGAACTTTTTCTCCGTCTCCCCTACCTGTTCCGGGGGGGGAAAGGCCGGGCCCAAAACCATTCCCGGGCCGGTCCTGGAGCTCTCCATAAAGGGCCCGGGTTTGGGATGGCCAAGGGCCATCTACTGCCTCAAGTTTCAGAGCTAAAATCCCAGCTGTCCCTGCCCTGGTCGAGAAAAGGGCCCGGGTGGAACGAGGGGCCCCCCTTCTTTGGCTCTGGTGTACTGCAAGAAAGGGCATGAGGCCCCGTTCTGTGAAAGCTCCTTTAAAAAGGGAAGGCTCTTCCTCAAATTCCTCAAGACTACCCTGCCCAAAAACCCTTTTCCCAAAGGGGCACCCAAACAAGCCCGCGACGCCACCTTTTGGGGACGTTTGCCGGGGGAAAAACCCGGGGGACGGGCCCTTCTTCGACTCAAGGTTTTTGATGTGGGAGGAGGAAGCAGAGGGTTTAAAGGGGCTTTGGGGACAAGCCCCCCTCAAAGGGAAACTCAAGCGATTGGGGAAAAAAAAAAGTTTGGCGATGTCTTCCTCCTCTCGTCCTTCGCCCATTTCGAAAAACACGGCCCCTTCTTTCAGAAACTCAAACGGGGAAACGAGGGCTTCCGGGAAAAGGCCCGGGGCCCCATTGTGGGGGGGAAAGGAGGGCCCGATTAAAGGACGCCAAAAACGGGCATTTGGGGCCTCCGGGGGTTGGTAAACGATCCCGGGGAAAGGGGGGAAATCGCCCTGGGCCCCACCCGCTACCTGGGGTCCACGAAGTCGGCCGCACAGGAGAATATCTCCTCCATTAGCCCACCACCCATCAAAATTTGGGTGGTCGGGAAAAGGAGGAGGACCTTCAAAAAAAGGTTTTTCTGAATGGGAAACAATAAAAACTGTCTGTTTTTTTTTTCCTTATAAGTTTTTCTAAAAAAAAAGGGGGTGTTTTTTAGTTTTTTCTTTGGTTTTTTAAGGTTATTAGAAAATTGTTCAGTTTGTCGCGACCCCCAAAATTTCTGAATTTTTTTTCTAAATTTTAAAAGGAATTCTTCTTAAAAAAAAAGCATGTGTGAACAAAGAAAACCCAGCAAGTGAAAAAAAAAAATGTTTCCCCTCCTTTTCCCTCCCATGATCTTTGGGGAAAAAAACCCCTAATAAAAATTTATTAAATACTAATATATATAAATAATATATATATAAAATATTTTATATTATATATATATATATAATATATATACCCAAAATAGCGCAAAAACCCCCCTCCGGGCTACTTTTTTTTTAGCTCCTGCGGAGGGGTATTTGGGGGGGCCTTTGGCCCACCAAAAACAGACGGGTCCAAAGCCCCCGCTAGCTTTTCCCGAAATTATGATTGTATGTATTAAAGCTTCACATCACCCCCAAAACCCTTCCCAAACCCCTTAACCCCCCACCCCCTCACTCACCCCCTTACCCATCAAACCAAAACCCCCCATTTCCCCCACCCCCCATCTATTCCCTCACCCATTTACCCCCCCCCCCATTCACTTTACCCCTCCAACCCCCCCCCTTACCCATCACCCCAAACCTATTCCAATCAAACCCAAATTTCCCATCAACCCCCAAAAATTTAAGGTTTCCTCAATTCTCGCAACCCACTTTTTTTTTTGCTTTTTCCCCTAATAGGCTTCAAAAAAAAAAAAAAAAAAAAATGATCGGATCATCTCAAGGGGCTTAACCTTCCCCTGGGCGAGTTTTTTCCAAAACCCGTGGAAAATTAGGGGGGTTGGGGCACTGGGGGGGGCACCATCGCGGACAGACAGACAGACAGACAGACAGAAGTTAAAACAAACACACCACACACAAACACACACACACACTTTTGCTTATATTTTATATATTTTATTATATTTTAAAATATATATAAAATTTTATATATATATAAATAAAATTATTATATATATATCAGAAAACCCCTCAGAAAACCCCCCTTTAACCAGTTGTTTTCCCCTGCAAGCTTTGTTTCGGAAACGGGGCTTCGTTCCCCAAAAAAGTTCCACCGGTTCGCCGGGCAGGGCTGGCAAGAAAAGGAAAGAATACAGGGTCCCTCCCTTTAGGCGATAATCGACCTGCTCCCGAAAAAAACCCCGGGAAATGGTCCAACAGTGGGTGGGCAAATACGAGGGTTTCCACGTGGAAAAAGTACGGGACTACTAAAACCCCCCGTCGGGGGTCAAGGGAAAGGGTGTTCCATTTAACGCCGGGTTTGTTTTGAAATCGGGTTTAAAAAGAAATTTTAAAATAAATTTTGAATTAAAATTTACGTCAAATTTATTTTTTATTAAAAAAAAAATAATCAGTTTCTACTTTACTTTACATATGTTTACTATTTTTTTTTCATTTTGATTTATTGATTTTTTTAAAGATATAATATATAGATATAATTTTAAAATCTATATATATATATTAAAAATTATATATAATTTTATATTTTTTAATATATATATATAATTTTATCAACTTGGAACCTTTTTTGGACCCAAGTCCCGTTCTTACAAAGCGTGCAGTGAAAACAAAATGGTTGAAGGGGGGGTTTTGGGGACCCTTAAAAACGCGTCGAAGTTTCCTGTGCGCGCAAGGGTCAGTTGGGCAAAATTTTCATCGGGCCCCCAGTATAAGGGTTTTTGGCGCCCGTTTTGAAAACGAAAGTCCTCCCATTTTAAGTTAGCGGGGGCGACGACGGTTTTAGTCTACGGCGAAGTTGAAAATTTGGGGCTCCTTGGTCGGGCGTCGCCCTCGGGCGTAATTAGCTTGGTGCTTGGTTGTTGGGCAAAACCTTTTGGTTAAATTTGGGGGGGTTAGGGGTTAAACTCCTCTTTGGGAGCACTTTTTCGAGTATTATCTAAGAAGGGAAATTTGGGACATTAAAATTAAAAAAAGTTTTGAAATTAAATTTTTTCTGATTGGGTTTTCTTTTAATTAAAAATGTCCCTACATTTTTTGAATTTTAAACTTTTTTAAAAAATTTTAAACACTCACATCTTCCACGTTTTTCCCCGGCTGAGTCGAATGGTCGTTTTTGGCAGTAGCTTTTTTTCTCACGAGGTATAATGGCCAAACCCTTTTCACGAAACCCGGCTCGGGTTTACATATGGGGGTCGGACCGCCGCGAATATAAAGTCCTCCTGGGCCTAAAATAGCCTTTCAAAACTGGTTTTCACCTTTTTCAGCATCGCCTGTCCCCGGGGGTTCTCCTTTTTTTCTACTTTGATGGCGTTTGGTATCCGAGACTGTCGAAATGTGGGCCTGAACAATGAAAAAATTTTATATTTTATTTCTTTTTTTTATTTTTTTTTTTTTAACCTGCCTAAAATGGAGAAAAATAGGATCCCTAAATAAAATTATAAAATTTTAACAAAATATATATATATATAATTTTTATTTTATATATATAATATAAAATATATATTATAATAGATATATTAAAAAAAATATATAAAATATAAATATATATATAAATATATATATAAATATTATATTTTTATTATATAAAAAAATTTTATTATTCTAAAATATGTATATATAAATAATAAATTGGATAAAAACCCTTGAAGTTTTTTTTAAAGTTTGATCCCCAAAATCGTATAGGTGAATATTTTATAATTTTAAACTAACCCTTTTCCCGGTTTTTTGCCGCTTGTACGAACCCGGGACGTTATGGGCCCTTTCGGGAAACAAAAACCCGGGTGGGGGGGGGGTGCGGATTGGTCCCGGGCTGGGTCCTCGTTGGGGTCGGGTTGCTGGAAAGCGCCTAGGTCGGCGGCAAAAGCATCTGGTTCAGCCTCTGGTTCAGGCTCGGCTTCTGGTTCTGGTGCTGCTTCGTCTGCCTCTGGTTCAGGTTCGGCCTCTGCTTCTGGTGCTGGGGCTGCACAAACGGCGCATTGCCAGTCCATCTCACCAAGTTGGCAGGCGACTCTATAGGCAGCACGAGAAATCCCGGTGTCGCAAGTACGATGCTGCCATCGACCGCAGATATCGCACTGCATGCTTTCTTGCCGTGGGCGCACAAGTTGCGTACATCTTATGCAGTTAGCTGGTACATCGCCGGGTTGATTCACGTGATTTTCGAGAGCAGCCATGATTATTTGCTCAAGATCAAAATGATTATGACGACCAAGTTAATAATCGCGCTTTATATACTGAGGCCTTCCTCCCCCTCCCCCACCTCCCGCGATCGCCGCGAGGGCCTCGCGCTCCCCCTCCCGTCCTTTATGCTTGATTATACGGGCGGCCCATTTGTATCGGCGGCCCATTTCGTCCGACACCCTCAGACCACATACCTATAATATTCACTATATCATCTCAAGCTATCAAATTAGTAACGCCACCAAGACATAACTTTAATAAAGCAGATTGGGATCTAATACAACAACAAATAACAAATAACATTCACACAACAAAACTTACCAATAATGCCTCAAAACAACAAATAGACTCAGCTCTCAATTCTTGGTACGAAACAATAATAAAAGCAATAGAGGACTGTACCCAAGTCAATCACCAAAACAATTACCAAATCATTATTAAATAAGACTGTTAAAAGTATACAATATTATACCGGGGGCCACTTGGCCCTCCCTATATGCAGTTGCAATAAGGTGGATTGAGACACTGGTGTTGTTGGGTTGGTATTATTCACAGTGTCTTACACGTCACGTCTGTTCCGTGCCGTGGTCCCCAGTAAACTCGCTCGGGTAACACAGAGGGCAGCGGGAGACCCTTGGGGCGTCTGGTGGGAACACAACTCGCCACGCCATTACGCCTCAGTTACCAATTAAGTTTTAACATATGTCCCTTTTAAGAAGGGCTTTAAGATAAGTCTACACATCATGTCTACACACTATGTCTACACAATATGTGCTAAATACACCAGCACATCGCTCGGCCACACCTCACTGTGTCCTCACAGTCATAATTCTGCTTGGCCCAAGGAACCAAGGTTTCATCATCAAAATACATATTCACAGATATGAATGTAAACTTAAAAATAAAATACTAGCAAAAATAATATTGTAATACTAATCATAATGCTAATAATAAAACATGAGATTCTTCACCAATAACAAAGGTGAGTTCCAAGGAGAATAAGACTCCTGTATTATTCCTTCATCCAACATGTCCGTTATCATGCCCTGTATCACAGCTCTTTGGCTATGAGGCATACGATAAGAAGGTACATACGAAGGCTGTACATCAGGTGTGAGCACAATGCTATGCGTGATTTTGTTTGTTACTCCTAAGGGTTCCCCAGAGTTATAGGTGACCCTGTAACATTTGTGACAACTGCGTCGCATATAATAGTGTCGGGCAAAGACACGAAATATAATAGTGTCGGACAAAGACACGAAATATAATAGTGTCGGACACAGACACGAAATATAATAGTGTCGGACAAAAACACTAAATAACTGCCGACAAGAGTATCTTGTACTCTCATAGCGAGGCGAACAACTCGACCAAATTTTTGGCAGCTTAAAAATGTCAGAACACTACCTTTATTGCGTTACCCAATTTTTTACTATGAAACTATTGACCCTAGACCAAAAATGGCATGAATACTTTTTGTTAAGCTCAATGAGATCTACCCTAAGCATCTATCCGTTTCTTTTTTGCTGATACAGATTTTTAGATATAACCGTTTTTATATTAAGCGCCTCCTTGTGCCGTTCAATGGACCAGCAGCTTATTGATGCACCATACATCTATCTTATCTTTCATCCGTCTAACATATTGTTTGTCTTGATGGAGACCTTGTCTGCAGGAATCGTATTAGTCTTTGAAAAATGTTCATTTCTTATTCGCAAGAGTTTTACGCATGTATGCAATTTTATCTTGATTTCTGGAATATTTTTTTCGGGTAATATGACCTAAAAACAAACTTAATTCGGTCATTTATCAATGTAATTTATATCTGCTTATACCACAGGGAAGCCTGTTGAAATCTGGATTTTTTTGCACTCCATAACGTTTTCTCGTGGCTAATACGGTTCTTGAGATATTATGGAAACATTGCTTCCCCCCATTTTCCGCAGCCTCGTACTTCATTCCACGGCTAACGTTTTTTTTTTCTTTCACCGAACAATAGCGCTTCAGTGACTCAGTCCAGTGTTCCCAGTCCCATCAGTCAGTTAGTTAGTACCGTTAGTTACACGTCGCGCCTCACAGAGGAAGGACCTTCACCCCGCGCTCCCCAGCTTACCTCCTACCTTGTTGCCAGACGTTCAGTTTGCCCTTCATAGGCTTGCCCTTGAGCTTGCTCTGACTCTAGCCCTGTTATAAGGGCTTGCTGCTCCTGTCAGGGAGCTGCAGGGAGACAAGATTCAGTAGTTGTCTGGTGGCCTGGCACCGCTGTTCCGCTGCGCACCCCTACGTGGTGTGCCGGCCCGGGGCCTGTCTTGTTTTTGTACGTTGGGTTGCTTGTCTGGTTGGTTGTGTCGTTGTTCGGGTTGTTGTGCTCAGGAGTTTGGCCGCTGCCTCTGTCTCTTGTCTCTATCCCTAGGGCCTGCTGCTCCTGTCAGGGAGTTGCAGAGGGGGGGGGGGGAGATTTAGGGTCGTCTGGCGACGCGGTACCTGAGCACCGGGCTGCTGCCCGCCCAGTGACCGCCTTGTGGTTTGCCTTGTTATAATGGTATAGTAATAATAATAATAAGTATTTAATATAGTTTATTTTAAATATAAGTAGAATAAATATACCACACTGGCTCGACTCTTTTGTCTCGTGCGTTGTCGGTAGTTTTGAATATTGCTTGCCGACACACTGCTACTGTTACTTGTTAGCTGTGTTTCTGCCTCGGTAGTCAAGTTTGTTGTGTTAGTGTTGGCTGTGTTCCAGCCTCGGCAGTCTTGTTTGTTGTGTTGCTGTTAGCTCTCCCCTTTGGGTGAAGAGTCCGCCCAGGTGGCAACGCCTAAGGAGACACCAAGCTCCCTCTGGACAGTGCACTCTGTTGCACGGATATACGTGTCTACCGTGGCAACTAGCGTGTTGGTCGCCCATTAGAGTCCCTCGGTGTGGATACGAAGCCGAAGCCGGCGGTCGCTGGCGAAGGCCAGTGACACAAAGGGGGCCCTTAGAGGGCTGGTTATAGGAAGCACCGAGGGTAGGGCATAGCTCAAACAGGAATAGGTAAGACCCTCACGGGGCAGCAGGTCCGGTGACCTACGACGCCTATTAGTAGGCGGGGCCACGATACTAATCTGTAGGATTAGCGTAGCAGTGGTTCTGCTCGAAGCAGTCTCGTTGTTAGGAATTATAGTAATAGGTTTTTCTTTTCAAATATGATGAGAGTAAACATGGCTAGAGTTAAAATAAAGCACAAGTCATCACAAGACCGCCGTACCAAAATAGACCTCTTAAGGATACTCTCAGAACACAGCGTTTACGCAACAAAAATCATCCCAATAAATGAAGGCTTCATTGTAATAACAAAAGAAGAAATTTTCGAAGGATAAGGACAGAGCGATGACAGCTGGAAAGGCCAATTATGAAGGATTAGGAAGGCACCGGAGGTAATTGGTGCGGGTAGATATGGTAGTGAGGTCGAGGCTGAGGAGGTAATTGGAGCGGGTTAAGACTGGGGAAAGGGTGAAGGGTGAGGGCCTGAGGAGGATTAATTTTAAAAAAAGAGGCTAGAAAGAGGAATATTGGTCGGCTTGACGAGGATTATACCTCATTTGAAATGGTACTATAATTGAAAGGTCAGAAGAAGGAATAGCTTTGGAACTCACCTTCCGCTTTTGAGTGAAATGAATTCAACGCACTTTTATTTATGCTTAGGTATTACTTCGGGGTTAAAGGTTAGTTTTGGCGCTCAGCTTGGTTATACTTTGGGTTAAATATATTGTGGGTTCAAAAAATTCTAAGTTAAGGTTAGGTTAGGTTCGGTTAGGTATACTTTGTGGTTAAGGTTAGGTTAGGGTTAGGTATACTTTGTGGTTAAGGTTAGGTTAGGTTAGGTATACTTTTGTTGGTTAAGGTTAGGGTTAGGTTAGATTTTACATATAGTGACTTTGATGATTTTTTTGGGAGCCATAAATCACTTATATTTGCTTCCCCCACCCAAAACCCCGTATTCCCGCCAGTTCCCAGGCTTGTGGCTATGGGGGGAAGAAAAAAAAGATAGGGGTGAAGGACTTCTTCCAAAGTTTTACCGCAAGGACAGTGAAAAAATTAACTCGAGTTGCTAAGAACAATTATGAGATTAAAGTAGCAGAACAGGCGAAAAGGGACCCAAAGGGGTTCTATCAGGTATATAAAACAAAGCCCAAGGGAAATTAGTTGGGCCGTTAAGGTCAGGACACTGTGAGGTCTTGAAAACGGATGAGGATATGTGTAAGAGTCTAAATGATTATTTCTTAAGTGTTTTTACGGAGGAGGATACACAGACGATACCTGATAGTGAACAGATGTTCAAAGGAAGCGATGAGGAGAAACTCAAAAGATATTGTGATAACTAGGGAAATGGTGGAAGAGGGCATAGACAAAATGAAATTTTTTAAATCGCCAGGACCATATAAAGTGTATCCCAGGGTATTAAAGGAATGCAAGGAGGTTGTTAGTGAGTCGTTAGTGCACATTTTTAGGAAATCGGTTGAGATAGGTGATGTGCCATTATTGTGGAGGAAAGGAAATGTTTCCCCATATTTAAGAAGGGAGACAGGGACTAAAGTCCAAATTATCGACCCGTAAGTCTAACATCAATGGTGGGTAAATTATTGGAATCTATAATTGCAAAAAACATTAGAGAGATCTTAGATAAACATAGTTTGATCAATGATTCACAACATGGATTCACCAAGGGTAGGTCATATTATGATATAATATATCTGGACTTTAGTAAGGCATTTGACAAAATACCACACGAGCGACTCTTAAATAAGGTTAGGGTTCATGGTATAGATGGGAAAGGTTCTTCATTGGATCAGAGCTTGGCTAAGTAATAGGAAAACAAAGGGTTACAATAATGGTTCTAAATCTGAAGGGGGACTGGTGACAAGTGGAGTTCCACAAGGGTCTGTTTTGGGTCCATTACTATTTTTGATTTACATCAACGACTTGGATAGTGGGATTAGCAGTGATATCGGCAAGTTTGCTGATGATACTAAGGATACTAAGTTAGGTAGGATTATTGGATCACAGTCTGACGTAAACATATTGCAGGGAGACTTAGATAAACTTAACGAGTGGGCAGTTAGATGGCAGATGGAATTAAATATTGATAAATGCAGCGTTATGAATGTTGGTAGAAAAAACCCTGGTAATAGATACACCATAAGCAATGTATGGCTGAAAAGATCAGCAGGTGAAAAAGACGTTGGAGTGAGGGTGAGCCCAGACCTCCGACCTAGGAAACAATGTATTTAGGCCAGAAATAGAGCTAATAGAGTATTAGGATTCATTACCAGAAGTGTTAAAAGTAGAAGTGCGAAAGTTATTCTAAAGCTTTATCTGGCTCTAGTCAGGCCTCACCTAGACTATGCGGTTCAGTTTTGGTCTCCATATTACAGGATGGATATAGTGTTGTTAGAAAAAGTGCAGAGAAGGATGACCAAAATGATACAATGGATGCGTACCTTTAGTTATGAGAAGAGATTGAAGTTATTAAAATTACACTCACTTGAGAGACGTAGAGTGAGGGGCGATCTGATAGAAGTTTTTAAGTGGATAAAGGGATTTAATAAAGGAGAGATAGGAACATTTCTTACGGCTTTTAACCAGGGTAGAACAAGAAGTAACGGATTCAAGCTGGAAAAGCGTAGATTTAAAAAGGAAATGGGGAAAAATTGGTTCACAAATAGGGTGGTGAATGAATGGCATGGTCTCAGTAGACAGGTAGTTAGTGCGGAGTCATTAGAGAGCTTTAAAGAGGAGCTGGATAGGATCATGGATGGGGATGAAAGGTGGATGTAGGTAGTGTTAGGTGACAGGAACTATCACGTGTAGGCCTCGCGGCCTCTTGTAGCTTTCTTATGTTCTTATGTTCTTAAAATTTAAGAGCGTTGAGTTACACTGCGATTTATTTCATGTATTGTGTGGCGAGTGTGTCCGCCTGTGTCTTTTCATGTCACCATACTGCGTGAATCTCTTCTTACACTCAGGACATTCGTATGGCCTCTCACCGGTGTGTGTTTTAAGGTGTGCCTGCATGACACTAAGGTGACTGAATCTCTTCTTACACACAGGACATTCGTATGGCCTCTCACCGGTGTGTGTTTTCGGTGTGTCTGCATGACACTAAGGTGACTGAATCTCTTCTTACACACAGGACATTCGTATGGCCTCTCACCGGTGTGTGCTTTTCGGTGTGCCTGCATGACACTAAGGTGACTGAATCTCTTCTTACACACAGGACATTCGTATGGCCTCTCACCGGTGTGTGCTCTTCGGTGTGTCTGCATGGCACTAAGGTGACTGAATCTCTTCTTACACTCAGGACATTCGTATGGCCTGTCACCCGTGTGTCTTCGTCGGTATCTCAGCAGGCAAGGCAACTCTAACGCCGGTGTTATGCCGAGGTCTCTGTCGGCGGCCTTGTTGTGGGCACTGTCCTGCAGGTCACTGTGGCCTCGAGGATCTCTTTACTGTTGTGTAACGTATCGCAGCCTTAAGGGAACCTGTAACATAGACGACACCTGAAGGAAGAAAACGTGATTCTCTCAGTTTTCTCTTTCTCATTATCTCATTTTTTCTCGATTTTTTTTTCTCTCTCTCTCTCTCTCACTCTCACTCTCACTCTCCTCTCTCTCTCTCTCTCTCTCTCTCTCTCTCTCTCTCTCTCTCTCTCTCTCTCTCTCTCTCTCTCTCTCTCTCTCTCTCTCTCTCTCACACGCACACGCACACGCACAACTCACGACGTGTCGGGGCATTGGCGAGTGCCGGGGGTGGACGGACGAATGGGCGGGCCGGCAACCTTGGTGTGGGAGGCGTGGCAGGTGGAGGGGGAATAAAGCAAACCAAGCATTGAACATGATCAAAAGATTTAATAGCCTTCCAAAAGATATAAAAGTACATCTAGTTAAGGCCTTAATAACACTGGTCGACAAAAAAAAATCGAAGATATGGTTCTGGACTAAATGAAGCTGATTATAGGTAAATCGACCCTGCTGAACTCGAATCTGATGTTCAATTAACTCTATCACGTCCAGTTTTTGAGAACCAGACGCAATTCATGAAAAAATATGGGTAAAATCAGCAGAAATAGGTTCACCAATGTTTCATTTAAACTCTTAATCTTTCTTTTCTCAAGCTATTTAGGGCAGTGCAGTGTTTTTGAGTCAGTGTGGTTTGTGCAGGAGCAGGGGAGGGTGTGCGCGCTGCGTATTGGCGAGGGGTTAGCAGGCTGGTTAGTCCCTTTTTCCCTTTATTTGATGGCCCCCAACCCTTTGACATATTTTTAAAAAATTTTTTTTTTCTTTGCAGATTAGGGTGTTTGTTTTGGGTAGAGTTCAAATTTTTAGTTTTTTTTACCGTATATAGTCCCTTTCCCCCGGATTGTGTTTGGACCCCGTAACTGTGTGAATGCATCGGACATTTTTGGGGTTACTTTTGGGGAAATTTTTTTTCCCCCCTTGCCGTCTGAAGAAACCTCTTACAAAGAATTTTTAAAGGGGGGCAGCTTATCTGCATTACTTAAAAGTCCCTTTATAGGTGATCAAGTAAGGTGGGCCCCTCACGTACATGAAAACCCCCGTGTAAAACCCATTTTGAAGGGAATGGATGCGGGGAAAGGGGCCATCAGGCATGGCATTCGGCATCCCAATGGTTTGGCGTGAACAAAAGGATCAAACAGAAACTGACTGCTACTTCTGCCTCATAACATCAAAGGATATTCATTAAAAACCCAAAGCAAAAAATCGGGTATCCTGAGTACCTTCTGCCATCAGGCCTGTGCCACATGGTCCTGATCTCCATTTCCCCCAAATTTTCCCCAAGAAATGCTTAAGTGAATCAGTTCGAACGGGGAGGAAATCCATGGAACGGGTTTTTCAAAAAAATGGCAGACAACAGAGACCCCAAAATTCCCATAAAGCCCGGAAAAATGCTCATACCTTGCTGGGGACCTGATCTCCCCAAGGAAAAAAGTAAAGCCCTTTGGATCTCTTCCCCAAGGGAATTTGGAATTTGCTAAAAAAAGCAACTCTCATTTTTCCCAATTTCCCCTACCACTTTGGTCGTAGCCCTAAAGAATTTTCAAGTTTTCTTCAAGATGGAACACAAGCTCTTTTAAACGTTTTGATTTGATACCTCAGGGAACAATTTTGTGAGTCTAAACTTATGAAAAGATGGGTGGCGGCTGTTCATGGGAATTCAAAAAAACCCACGCTAAAAGGCCGTTCTTCTGCATAAAGGAAATAAGCTTCCGAGTTTCCAATTGCCCCAGGGCCCATAAAATGAGTGAAACTTAGGGAAACTATGAAGACTTTTTTATCTGCTTTTTAAATATGAAGAACATCAGGGGAATCTGTGTGGGGACCTGAAGGTAATCTCCTTGCTTCTGGGAAACTCCATTTTAGGTTACACAAGTATGGTTTTCTTTTTTTGGGGGACTCAAAGGGGGAAACAGCAAACTTTTAAAACAAAAGGAAGGGCCACACGACCGAAAAGACTCACCGGGCGGGTTAAAACTGTATGTCCCAAACCTCTTTTTTGCCAGTAAAAAGGGGTTTTACTTCCCCCCAATTGCTTTTAAAACCCGGGGTTTTAAGAAAATTTTTTGGGGAAGGCCATAGATCAAAATGGGGCTGGTTTTTTCCAGTTTTGGGTTAGAAATTTGAACGCACTGTATTTTGAAGCCAAAGTAAAGGCAGGTTTTTTCAATGGCCCTAAAATTTCGTCAACAAACCCCAATAAAGATGACTTTGAAAAGAGCCAAAACTGCCCTGGAAAAAGTGCTTGGAAGAGTTTTTTTGGGGGGCCGGGGTTTAATTAAGGAATTTTAAATTTTTAAGGTTTAATGGGGGGGGCCCGGGAATTACAAAACTTTTTTTTACATTTAAAACCCCCCAAACGCTTGGGGCCCCGGATGACCAAAATTCCACCCAATTCCACTTTTAAAAACCCAACCCAAGGCCCGGTTAAAATGATGGGGCCAGGGGGAAAGGGTTAAAGGGATTTGCCCAAAAAAGGAAAAAAAAACCCAAAAAAAACCTTTTGTGAACAGGGACGGGGATTTTTGTGGAGGTTACAACGTGAAAAAAACTTTGGTTTTCCTTTTTCAAAGAAAGAAATTTCCGAAACCACTTTTTTAAAAAATATGGAAGGGGTGAAAAACTTTTTTTTATATAGTTTTTTTTCATATTATATTTAAAAAACCAATTTAAAATATTAACCTTTTTTTTTTTAAAAAAATTTAAAAGATTTTAAATTTTTTTTTTTAAAATTAAATTTTTTAAAAAAAATTTTAAATTTTTATTATAAAATATTTATATTTTGTAAAAAATTTACTGGAGGGGGGGCATTTTTTTGGATATTTCCAAGATGGGGGCACATTTTTCGGATATATTGGAACAAAATTTTAAGTATTTTTTTGGCCAGATAGGGTCCACTGGGTCCTAAAAAACCCCGCAGGAAACCCCCAAATTTTTTTTTTTTAAAATTAAACGAGTAAAAATATATTAACTGGGGGGTTTGGTTTCGAAATTATATAATTATATATACGTATTTTAAATTATAATAGCTTTTAAAAATTTTTAAAATGCCAATATTTAAAAAATTTTTAGGTAGAAAAAAACAATTTTCATTTTTAAATCAGCAGCGAAAATGTTTTCCAACCCACCACAATAAACTCATAACCTTTTTTGGGGGTCGACCGGGGGTAATACCAATACTAGAATTCCATCGTACCGATTGCTCACATTATCAAAGAACAAAATTTGCTAAAACTTCATATAATTCAAAACAAGGCTTTTTTTTTGGGGGGTTTTAGAAAAAAAAAAACCCATACAAATCAATACTGAACAAATGCTAAACCTTGCTAAATTAAAACCAATAAATTTTCAGCCCTTTTTGGGGAAAAGGAAATAAGAACAAGGGACAGATTAACGAAAAACAAAGATAAACACTACCTAAAAATAATGGGAGAAAAAAGGACAATAAAGAGCTGGAGGGTTTCAAAAATTTAAAAAAAGTTTAAATATGGGGAAACCCGGATCCAATCTTCACTGCAAATTAATTATTTGAAAAAAAAAGAAAAAAAAAATAAATAAAAACCCATAATTTTTCCCTAAAATGTATGAATAGCCGAAAAGTCGCCCCCCCGGGGGGACTTTTTGGCTAGCCCCTGCGGGGGGCTATTGGTGGGTTGGGCCCCCACCACCAATTTTTGGTGGGCCTGTGGCCCCCCAAAACCCACAAACTCCCCGATAGCCTTTCTAATTTCCTAAAAATAAATGGATGTAAAAATGTATGTTTTTCCCCCCAAACCCATTTCGCTCACCCATTACCCCACCCCCCCCCCAATTCATTTCCCCCAAATTACCCATCCCCACCCCCCATTCATCCCCTTTCCCCAAATACCCCCCCCCCCTATTCCATCCCCATCACCCCTACCCATTCACTCCCCCATCACCCCACACCCATTTCCCTTTACCCCCCCATTCACTAAACCCATTACTACATAAAGGTTTTCCCCTCAATTCTCGAAACCCACATTTTTTTTCCCCAATTCTCGAAAAAGGGTACTAAAAAAAAAATAAAAATTTAAAAATTTGATCGGATCATCCCATAAGTGGGTTAAAAATGTCCCCCGGGTCGACCGGGTTCCCCAAAAACTGGCCACATAAAGGGGAAATTGCGCACGGGGGCGGAACCTATCGGGGGACACACACAGACACACATATTTTTCGTTTATTATTATAGATGTGTGTACAAAAGGGTAGATGCATGTATGTTTAAATATACATTTAAAAGTATAAAACAAAAAATTTTTTAATAAAGATTAATGTTTGGGGGGTTTTATTTTTTTTAAGGACAGTTTGGGTTTTATAATTTTTTTTATTCATTCATAAAAAAATTTAAAAACGTTTACCCTTTTCCCAAAAAAATTAAAAAATTTTATATTTAAGGGCCCTTTCCCCCTATAACTTAAAAAATTGGTAAAAAGTGCGGGGCAAAAACACTATAATCTAAAATAAAACAAGGTGGATCGCCAAACCCCTTATTTTTTTTATTCCCGTATTTCATTTTCTCTTTTCTTTAACCCTTTTTTCCCAAATCAAATTTTTCCTCCCCCCTGTGATCTCCCCTTTCCAAAACCCAAAACCCAAAACCTTTCCCCTGAGTTCCGTTTGTGAAGCCCCCCGAAACTGTGGGGGGTTTTGGCTTTTGTGTGGTTGGTTCGATAGTTTGGGGTCGAACCCCACAACACCCTCCCCCCCCCAGGAAGTCGTGGTGGCGACCCGCTGTAAACCAAATTTACGTTTTCCCGGGGTATACCTTTTGGGGGGGGAGAAAAAATCTTCCCCCGGGAAAAGTGAGGGCCCTGTAGGGCCACGGGGGGGAGGCTGCACCACAGGCCCCTTGGGAAAGGGTATTTCTCCCGGTGACTGTTGGAGGGGTAGCCCAAACCCCTGGAATAAAGGGTTTGACTCACGAGGATTATGGGGGAAATTTAAGATGTTGTTTGGGGAGGTGGAGGGGTTAAAGGGTAGGTTGAAAAGGGCTGGAGAGAGGACGCTGGTTTTAAAGCGATTTCCCCCGGGGTATGGTATCCCCGACCTTCGCCCCCAAAACCCCCGTATGAGTTTGTCAACTTCCCAATGACTTTGGAAAAGGGGCCCTGTAGGGACGTTTTAGGGGTAGCGCCTGGCGTCACGACGGATCCAGAAATACTCTGACTCTGCTAGCTTGGGGGGAAAAAAAGGTTTTTCCTTGGGCCCCTGGAGCGGGGAGGAGTAACTCTTTCAATTTTACACGACGAAGCGGAGGGTATCCAACTTTTGGGGTCCCATTTTAAATTTTCCCGGGTTAAAGTTTGGAGCTATGTAGGAAAATCCCCTGGAAGACCCGGGGAGTTTAACCAAAATGTGAGGGCGGCTGGGCTACAAACGTAAAACCTTCTTTTAAAGTAGAACGGAATTAAAAATTTTTTGGGGCCCGTGGAAAGTCTCAGCCCAACGATATGGGTGTGGTTTGACCCGAGAGCATCCCCTTTAGGCGCCGTTGGAACCGCTCCAAACCCTGCCCTTGGAAATGTGGATGATAAGCAATAGTCGTTGGCGAGAAGGGCCCAAGAAAACTCAAAAGCTGGGCCCCCCAAAAATTTTGATCAAATTGTGCCCCCACGGGCAGTGATAATGGATTGGGGGCCAAACCCCAAAACCCAGCCACCCAACCTGAGAGGAATGCCATGGCCCGAGTCCGGCCGACTGGGCCTTTCCCTAGGGATCGCCTCAACCCCCTTTAGTGAACCGGCGACGCAAGTAAGAAGGTAGGTGAACCCTCTTGATGGCGGGCCCAAGGGCCCCAAAAAATAACATGTTACCGGTTTTTTTTTAAACCTGTTTGTGGAAGGGGTCAGCGCCCCCAAGGGGGCCTTAAAGGGGCGGGCACACGAGCAAAATTTTCTGGCAATATTCCCGGGGGCAACACAAACGCGGCCCAAACTGGATATAAATTTCACCCGTTTATGAAGACCAACATGTTGGGCTTCCAAAAATATTCTTTTCAAATATTCTCCAGAATTCCCACCACCCAAAGAAAATTATTTGACATTCATTTTTTAAAGCACGCTCTAATTCAATTACAGAAAACGAAAAAAATAGCTACATAGTGGCAAGAAACCCATTACAAAAACAATTTTGGGAAACCCCCGTACAAACTTGTACGTTTTTTTAAGCGTTTTGAAAAGGGTACAAAAAACCCAGACAAATTTACAGAGTTAGGGATGGTTTCCCTTTTCTTTGTTGACTCTATTAATAACGAAATTTTTGGGGGTTTCCAAAATTTATTGATACTTTGATGTTTTAATGTTTGAGTTATAGGGTTTACGGGGCTTCCATACACAATAAACCCTTTCAATCATTCACCACCCCATTTGTGAACCGTTTCTCCCCATTTATCCTAATTTTTTTTCCCAAAAACGTTTTTCAGATACATCTTGAAAAAGCCAAAATAAACCCTTTAAAAATCTTGCTACCCTCTGGGAAAATCCGGGTGACCAAAACACGGCAAGGGATTTCCTTTGCTTTGGAATATTGACGGAAAAAATTTTCTCGTGTGAAACCCCCCTTTAGTGTGGGGGATGAGTCTTTTAAGCTTTACAGTCAAAGGCCCCTGCTGAGCCCAACGTCGTGAAAATTTGGGTCGAATCCCTGGGCCCGAAAAGATGCGACTGGGAGGAGCCGTTGGGTAGCCTTTACGCCTGGATTGGGTGTTTTTTGTGGAAAATGGTTTTAAAACTTTTCCCGGCGATGGGCGATGGAAAAAAAAAGGGCGAGGACTGCTGCAGGATATGTCCACCAGAGTTACAAGTCAGATTCTGGGAAAAAAAAAGGCGAAGTTTTGAGGGTTGTTGTTGCTGTCCCGAGAGTTGGTAGTTCATCTTTGTTGACTTGAGAAAAGGGGTATTCTTTGAAAACAATGGGGGGGTATGGAGAGTGAGTGTACGGAAGAAAAACACCGAGAAAAGAGGGTCGGCCCCGGTTTTTTTCCCGTCCACTGATGTGCTTTTTCATCTGGGTTTTAAAAACAGAAATGTAAAAAAAGATCTTTTAAAACGGAGGGAATTAAAAGGTCGAACCCCGGCCCGGGGGGATGGCGGGGGAAAACCTTTTGGAGTTTAGGCCTGGGGGGCCTTTTGGGAAAATGGGTTTTCTTCCAGGGAAGGGCCCGGGGCTAAATTAAAAGGGGAATTAATTAGGGCAAAGGTTTTCAATCAATTTTGGTGGTGGGCCCCCTTGTTTTTCTTTCCGGGTTTTAAAAGCGGGGAAAAGCTTTTTTTCCAAGGGGAAATTGGGGGTGGGGTTTTTGGCCCCGGAATTCCCCTTTTTTTTTTTTTTTTTTTTTTTTTTTTTTTTTTTTTTTTTTTTTTTTTTTTTTTTTTTTTTTTTTTTTTTTATTTTTTTTTTTTCTTTTTTTTTTTTTTTTTTTTTTTTTTTTTTTTTTTTTTTATTTTTCCAAATTTTTTTTCCCTTTTTTTTTTTTTTTTTTTTTTTTTTTTTTTTTTTTTTAAAAAAAACCCGGGCGCCTCCCCTACTTCCCCGGACCTTGCCGTGCCAAATTGGGGAATGAAATCGGGGATAGCAGGGTTTCCTAGCCCTGGTAAAGGGGCATTTTTTTGCCTTCCTGGGTTTTTTTTGTCAGGGACTCGCGTTGTTTCTGCGAACCAGGCCGGGCGCGGCCCATCCCGCAGGTATTGGTTCAGATCACCTTTAAGCCCTTAAATCAGATACCCCCCTTAAGGAACCCAGTAATCGCCTTGACAGTAAAATGCCCCCTAAAAATTTTTTTAAAAAACCCCTTCCGATGACGGAAATTGTAGTTATAGTCTTCTATGAAATTCATAAATTTCAGTCCTCCAGTCGGTGTACTTGCGCCTGCGTCTTCTTCTTCCTTTCACGGCTGGGGGAGGCACGGAAGCCTCCTGCTGCTGCTGTTGATCCTCCTGCTGTTGTTGTTGCTGCTGTGCTGCTTGCTGCGGGTGTGCTAGCTTAAACATGATGCGTGTGTGGTCGGCAGCTGAGTAGGTTGATTTTTTTTCCTGGCTTCTGCCTCGTCTTGTCTCGTATCTCGTCAAAATTTCCAAAAAGCATGGCGTGTACTGGGGTGGTAAGAAATAAAAAATTTTTTATTTGGAAATTCACGATTCCGATTTTTGAGGTTGGGGGAATCGGTGAATCGTTTCTCTCGCCGCGACTCTGCCCTAGCTCGCCTCGCGCGCCGCATGGGAGGACGATAAATCTAGCACGAGACGTTTTCCGGAATCGTTTCCTCTCCTGCGAAAAAATTTGTTCCATTTTATTTTTAATAGATCTGCTTTCCCCCTTTTTTAAATTTAAAATTTATTATTTTTAAACTATTTATTACTTTTATTTATATTTTATTTTTATATATGTAATATAGTATTTTTTCTTACTCCTGATTGATTTATTTGTTAAAAGTTATATATATAAATATATTAATTTTTTTAAAAAATTATATATAAATATTATTATATATTTATATTATTAATTATATAAAATATATATATATAATTTTAAAAAATTAAAATAATTAAATATTTTTTTAAAATAATTATATTATTATATATATATATATATATTATATATTTTAAAAAATTATATTATAAAATAATATATATATATATATATATATTATATATTTTATATATATAATATATATATTTTATTATTATACTGTATAACAACTCTCTACGCTGCCACTGTTTACTGTATAGAACTCAATGTGAAATATCTGTGGAATCGTTTCCGATGAATCGATTCCGTTGAGTGGAATCGATTTCCCTGCCTATGTGGTGGAATCGTTGGAATCTATTCCGGAATCGTTTCGCGCCCAATCCTAGCGTGTACTAGTTCAGTCTCTCAGTTTCCGTCTCAGAGATTAGACGTACGCGTGCGAGCTCTCTCTTGAAAGTCAGTTAGAGGGGACTTGATAAGACGAAAAAGCTTTTGACTCCACCCTATATTTATTTTCTTAGTATTATTTATTATTTTTATTATTATTACATACCTGTTGCGCCTTTAGGCTTTTATCTTCCTTGAGGCCTCATAGTACAGGAGCATTAGTAAACATTTAAAGAAAACCTGAAAAAATAGTAGAAGCTGTTTTTTCAGGGAATCCAAAAAACCATAAGCTTTACTGTGCAAAGTTCTGCAAATTTAACTGTTGCATTTTCGATGAAAAGGCGAAAACTTTTTCCCTAAACAAAAAAATGATGTTTTAAACTGTCTAAAATTTCGCATGGAAATTTTTAA
>JACEEZ010020040.1:32320-60909 GCA_016584305.1 Chionoecetes opilio
GAACAAGCGCTTGCGTTCAGCTCACTTCCGTCTCAGGGATTAGACGTACGCGTGCGAGCTCTCTTGAAAGTCAGTTAGAGGGGACTTGAGACTAAAAAGCTTTTGACGCCACCTTATATTTATTTTCTTAGTATTATTTTTATTAATATTTCACACCTGTTGCGCCTTTAGGCTTTTATCTTCCTTGAGGCCTCAGGTGGTTGGCCTTATATGTTATTTCTAGAAGGCTGAGATGGCTGGCCCTCGCTCGTGGTGTCGCAGGCTGGATTTGTTGAGTGACACATGTAATTAATTGAGGCTTATGCTTCCCCCTGGTGCCCTCTGCCACACTTGCAGTCGGAGATGAGGTTGATGGGCAGCATGTGGGTAGCTTCGGCTACTCGACGACGGACAAAAAAGTAGCTCCTGGCGAGTCTTGAACTAGAGCAGTGGTTCTTAACCTGGGGTACCTGTACCACCAGGGGGTACGAAACCTTACACCTGGGGGTACGAGACATGCTGACCCACATTCTATAGCATATTTATAAGAAGGCTGGAATTATTTATTTATTTATTTATTTTTATTTTTTTTTTTTTTTTTTTTTTTTTTTTTTTTTTACGTTGTAGCCTATAGCGTCTGTAGGCATATGGAGAGTCTTGATGTTGGTCGAACTCGCCCGTTGGTGGCGCGGGCTGGATTTGTATAGTGACTCCTGTGGTCTCAGATGAAGATTCCATTTTCTATGATGTTCTTGATCTTCAGATTAGGCGCATGCAGCCCCTAGAGTCCACCGTCACACTCGCAATCGGCAGATAGGTATACGCTGCATGTGGGTCACTCGACGATGGCTTTTGACAGTTGCTCCTTGGTGAGACTTGAACTCTGGACCTTCTGCTCCCCTACCAGGCTCTTGAAAGAGTTGCCCCCGGCAGGAATTGAATTCGGGACATTGAGTTCAGCACTCCATGACGCTAACCACTTGGCCACCGCCTCCAAACTTGTCTTTTCTGTCTTTTCTTGTCTCTTTGCAGCATTTTGTGAAGAAATTGAAGCTGAACATAGTGTTCCTGTTTTCCACACGTAAGTGAGGTGGCTCTCACGTACTACTTACACGTGTCTTCGAACTACACGAAGAAATCAAGAGGTTTCTTGTAAATCAAGGCAGTGACATTTGCTGACGACAATTGAAGTGAAAAACAGGGATAGGTTCAGTTTTGCCTTACCGAACCCGTGGAGACCAGATGTATCGCTTTGCAGAGGTGACATCGTTACCAGTAAAGAGCATGAACTGACATGATAATTTGGAAAGGTTTCTTACAAACCAGAAATCATTGGATGGGTTCCATTCGACTACCGAAGATTAACTCTAAAGGAGGTCTAGCTATTACATCAAGGCAGTCCACCATTCACTCTGGAAAAACATCACCCACACCGCAGTACCCATAACCCCTGTCACTAGCATTACCGATCCTAATAAGTTTCAACTCATTCTGAACAGTTTTTTGAACAATTATCGCAAAGGCTGCAAAAAAATTAAGTGTTCGGAGGGATTGCTCCCTCTCCAATGTGTGGGGCTTGAAAAACAGGATTTCCCTGGTAACCCTTTACTCAAACTGTGCAGAATGAGTGATTCGCCACGAAGTGGGAGCATTGGAACCTCATACCACCATTCACCACATACCATCACCCAACCATTCACCACAGACAGACAGACAGAAACACATTCCTAATTTCACCCATTACCATCACCCCCACACCTATTTCACCCATCACCCATCACCCACCCATCACCCCACACCCACCCATCACCATCACCCACCCTTCACTCACCATACCCATCACCCTACATCAAGGTTTCCTCAATTCTCGCAACCCACTTTTTTTTCACAATTATCGCTAATAGGCTGCTAAAAATAAAAAAAAAAGTGATCGATCATCCATAAGTTGGGCTTAAAACCTCCCTGGTCAACCCGGTTCCACACAAATGTGCCATATGAGGTGATTGCGCACCGGGGGCGGAACCTTATACCGACACACACCACCACCACACACAGACAGACAGACAGACAACACATTTCGCTTATATTTACCATTACCTCACCCCCCACCTATTCCCTCACCCATCCCCCCACCCCCACCCATTACCCACACCCATACCACCACACCCCATTCACTCACCCATTACCCATCACCCTACATCAAGGTTTTCCTCAATTCTCGCAACCACTTTTTTTTCACAATTATCGCTAATAGGCTGCTAAAAAAAAAAAAAAAAAAGTGATCGAATCATCTCATAAGTGGGCTTAAAACCTTCCCCTGGGTCAACCCGGTTCAAAAATGTGCCATATGAGGTATTGGGCCACGGGAGGGCGGAACCTATTACCCCACACACACACACACACACACAACAGACACACAGACAGACAGACACACTTTCGCTATATTTATTATAGAAGATGATCTTGTTGAGCTGCAGGCAACGACAGAATCCAAATACAGTTTGAATCATGCAGCTAGATATGTTTTGGTGTGCACAACTCAAAACCATTACAGTTAGCAGAAAGGACCTCTGGAGGTCATTGTACCATTGCAACCACGTTCTTATGCGTTTTTCAACACAACTACACCTCAAAACAAAGGCTAGGAACCGTCTGGATGCAAGTGACGACATGCGTGTGGCACTTCGGGAACCTCGTTTTCAATCATCATAATTGATGAAAAACAACAACAAAAGAGTCACTGAAATGTAACATTGTGTACTATGTAGTATTGTAGTTAGTGAAATAAAAGGTTCGTTACTCTAATTATACTTTTTTCTGATCGGGGTTACGAGACAAATTATGAGATCTCAAAGGGTACGAGCACTAAAAAATGTTAAGAACCACTGAACTAGAGACTCTAGACCACTGGTGAAAAAAAAACCGCCTGTAAGTCCCCAAAGAAAATGATACGAAAGGAATACAGACCCCTGGATCAATTTTAGGTCAGCATGATGATTAATCATGACAAAAGGATAAAACCTTATCATTTTTTATTATTTTCGTAATGATTAACCTTCACCATGTTCACAGTCTGGTTCAACTTTGGTCTTTAGTACATGCAAGGGACAGTCGTCTCGGGGACATGGTCTTTCAACTGGATGGGTTCGGAAGTGACGCCGTAAGAAATAAGGTGTCACTATTCCAATAGAAGACAGAGACAAGAGTAAGAAGTGAAGAGACAAGAGTGCTGTGACGAGTTATATTTGTCGGCCTCCTAGTACCAAAATCCATCATCGGGGTACTGCTACTACATAATCCCGTGTGTGTATCGTAATACATTTTACGTATAAAGTTGTAAAATTGGGGTACGGTGTGCACGTTGCACACAGTTGCCGTGCACAAAAACAGCTTTTGGCATTTGGCGGTCTGAATACTGGACTGGAGCGATTTAAAACTAATTTGTAGAGGATTTTGGAGCTCTATAACTTGCTTCCCTTTGACTTTCCCGTATCTATACGGGAAATGCGTTCTTTTATTCAAAAAAACTTCAAACTCTCTAGACTGGCAGTTTTCTGTGAAAAAAATATAGAACAATTATTATGTTCTTCGCAAGATGTACAATTGGTATTGAAAATCATTTTAAAGTCTGTAGGACAATAAAACTCGACCAAAAAATTTAGCAGCTTAAAATGGTCAGAAAACAATAGCTTTTGCGTTCCCTATTCACTTTGAAAACGTGACCTAGACACAAAAATGGCATGATACTTTTTGTAAGCTCAAAACCAGATTACACTAGTTGCGAAACTTATCCGTTGTCTTATTGCTTTATACAGATTGAATATAAGTTTTGATATTTTGCGAGCCAGTTGTGCCTTCAATGACCAGGCAGCTTATTGATGCACATACATCTTCTTTCATCCGTCTAACATATGTTTGTCTGATGGAGAGTTTGCAGGAATCGTATTCCAATTGAAATAATATTTTTATTCGCAAGTTTACGCAGTATGCAATTTGCCTTGATTTCTGGAATATTTTTCGGCAATATTGCCTACGTAATAAACAAACAATCGGTAATTTATCAATGGATTTCAAAATTCTGGCTATACCACATGGAAGCGTTGAAATCAAGGGTTTTTGCTTCCATAACGTTTTCTTGTAGCCTACGGTTAACTTTGAGATATTAAAAGGAAACATTGCTTCCCCATTTCCGCAGCCTCCGTACGCATTCCACGGCTAAAGGTCTTTTTTAACGAACAAATCGTTCTGAAAACAGAGTTGCAGATTGGGATTTGTCCCAATTTGTGGATTTCGGGGCACTGATGGACATGGACATTCACTCTCGTTTGGGAACTTTTTGAGCTCTGAAAAAAAGATGTATTTTGCTAAATAATATTTTAATTGAAGTTAAAAGAAAACATGAGGTTAAACCGACGGCAAGGAAGAAGTAATTTGAGCTTCATTGATCCCAAAAAAGTAAGTCTAGAAATGTGGTCTCCATTGGTCCATTGGCTAGTGTATTTCCTGGAATTGTAGGTCCTGACAAAATAAATCACCTAGACAAAGAATGGAGAGTACTAAGAAACACCGATCTTGCTGATTCAGAAATCAATGATGTTGAAGGCTTCCGGGAGACAGTTAGAGAAATAAAGAGTGGTGATGAAACCCCCATGTTTCCAAATTTGTCAAGTTTTGTTTCTGGGCTATTGCGTCCTCCTCATTCTAGTGCCACAGCAGAAAGGATATTTTCATCTGTAAACAATTTAAAAACAAAAGTAAGAAACAAACTCAACCAGAACTCTAGTTGGACTTCTGCATTCAAAGCGGTAGTTGAAAGGCCGGGAATGTTTCAATTTTGCTGTAAATGATAAACTAGTCAATATGATGACTTCAGATATCTACAAGTACCATGAAAATGATGAATCGAGTTATGATATTATTTAGTATGCAAATGTGTTATTCTATTCTTTCTTTCTGGCTTAGTACAGTATGTCCAGCATATTAGTTGGATAATTATATAAGTTCCCCAAGAGCATTAATATTTTCATTTATTTCTGTATCAATTTATAGCAATTTAAGGAATATATTCATCCCCATCAGCCTTACGTAGAAAATTTTAATTAAATGTATTTTTTAGTAAAATGCTCATGAGGCTGGTATCCTATTACTGCCTTCTTAGTTTTTTGCAGTCATTGTGGGGTATTTTTTTTGGGCTTTATAATAAAAAACCAACGTGAATTATGACTACTTAATGTGTAATGTAATATATTGTGTTGTAAAACAAAGTCAGAATGTTTTTTAAGTACATTAAAGCAACATTGCAATTTCAATTACATGTGGATTAGCTATGTGAGCATATTATATCAGGCATTTTTATAACAAGTATAGGGAAATATTATGAAATGGGAAAAAATCTTTTTGGGGATTTGCCCCCGAATATTTATGGGATTTTGAGACCAGACTTGTTCTGGCAAACACGCTGCACCGAGTGGAGCTCGATGCCAGTTCGACGCTGAGTTCTCTTCTCGGCTCGCTCTGTTCGCACTGTAGCATCTTGCTGGCGCTACTTTCCGCTCCTGTCTCCTAGCGCGCTCCTCCGCAGTTTGGTGCAAGCGTCAGGTCACGTTGTGGAGGAGATGCGGACGCGCCGCACATCGGCCCTTGTTCCATCAGGAACTCCCTGCCCTCTTCGATTCGTGGATCTCGGACACGCCTGTTCGTGTGCGATGTCTAAGAGGCGGTCAAGGGATGAGAGAACACGGCCTGCCGTCCTGATTTGGGTCACAGTGCCGCCGTTTCGAGTTCGTGTTCAGAGACCCGCCAATTCTCGTACATCGGATCGACTTGTCCCTGCGCGGTGGTCTTTCTGCATATGAATACGGGGACGCTCCCAGAATTCCTGACTGCGGTCACTGTATCAGCGGCTGCTTCCTGATCGGGCTTCTTGACGTTCACGGTGAAGGTGGAAAAAGTACCAAATTCTGTCCCAGTCAGACTATTCTAAACAGAGCTGAAAAACACACTATAACCTTATAGGCAGTCGTGATGTAAATAAGGCATGTCCATTATTAGTGATGGTTATGTTGGACAGACCATATAGCGTGTATTAAAGCACACCTCGTTTAATGCGACCGTAATTTCATGTTATTAAATACTTTTAGGTATTCGAAAAACATTGTATTTAAAATACTTTAATGAGTATTAAATACACTGTGTTTAAATGCTCAAATATAAAAATTAAATACTTTATCAGGTAATTTGGCCGTCACACCTGCCCATCATCTGGCAACCCTGGATGTACAGGGGAATCATGTGTCACTTTCAAGGAAATTTCCTTCTTTTTTAGGAAATGTAGGCAATGAGACGGAAATTTCTAAGGAAACCAAAAATCAAAAGAAATAATAGGCAAATAATTTTTTTTGGGACATGTTAAAATTTTGTGTTGTATGGAAAATCATTTTAACAAAAGTTATATATGTATATAAGTGTGTATAAATGTACATATGTGTGTTAAATGTACATACAATTGTCAATAATTAGTAATTAGATTTAAATACATTCGTAAGAAATATTTATATTTATTTAAATAAATTTTCTCCCAAAGTATTTAGTATTTAGTATTTTTAAATAATATAATGTATTTAGTGCCCAGATCTGCCCCAGGAAACATTATCTATTTAGTCCAAAACTGTAATGTTCACTACTGCAGCTGAAAGAAGAGCAGGACGTTAACTATTTGATGATTATCTGCCCAAATAATGGGGTGGACTGGAAAAGAGGATTAGGATTATAGCCAGACTATAATGCTGGCATTTTATGCAGCAACTTCTTTCTGTGAGCACATTCAGTTTTGGCCTCACTCTGTTCATATCATCTTGGATCCATACATTCTTTGTGTAATTTTCAACAGCCATTTGCATGAGGTCTTGGCAAATAAAAGCAATGCGGAGACGGGCGATATTGCAGAACCGTGAGCAATGCGCGTTATTACACTGTACACAAATATGCACAGTTACGCCAATGGTTGACTAACACTACAATAACCAAGGGTTGTTGGGGGACAGTGATACGTGATTTTTCAGCGATTTTTTTTGACTATTACTCTGAAAAAAAGGTTGTAAAATAAAGTCCTTCCTTTTTGGTATGGTTTTTTTTTTTTTTTTTTTTTTTTTTTCATGGAGAAATGTGGGATACGGAGGTAATGTAGGACAATATTAGAGATATTAACATGTAAATAATCTTATCCTGATTTGGTTAGGAAAAATTCATCTCTACAAATTTGCGTTGTGATTCTTTATCATTTTTATAAATCCAGTCACATTTTTTGTAAAAAAAAATATAAAACATACAAAACACATTTCACAAATGCATTTTTTTTCCTGAGATTATGATAAGTAATGAGTTTGTGATGGTGGCCATGGTCTTGAGATTGTGATCTGATCGAAGGGATGGAATGAGGTGGAGTGAGATGAAAAGGAGGAGGAGGAAACATGATAGTGGAGGAGAAAAGGGGATGGAATGAGGTGGAGAAATGAGATGGAGGAGGAATCCATAGGAATAACAGACACCAGGAGACCTATTGGTCCATAACTAGGGTATCTGCTGAACTACATACTACTAACTATCAACTACATGTAAGAGAACAGTTGGACAATGATACCAGTGTCTTCTAAGAGATAGGGAACATGGAAGTTTCGTAGTGAAGAATGATAAGATATGAAATATGCTAACTACAACTGCGATGCAATGCTATGAATGTTAAAGAATGTTCCATTCCAAAAAGTTACTATTAAGTGTTTTTTATGTTGCATATAGTTCTTCCACTAATTAATAAACCAATGGTTTTGATATACTCATGCCCATAAACATTGGTTCAAAGAAATAGTATTTGAAAGTATGATCGAAAGTATGTTTTGAATAATGTGAATAATCGTTTGATTTGAGCAAAATTATACAAGCATGTACAAAAAAAATTCTTAAAAAATCCTCAAAACATGTATTTGAGTGAGATTCACAGGCTCTAACGGGATCATAAAACTCAGTGCAGTAGCCAGTTGCGGCAAATACAGTCAGCGCCAAGAAACTTAGGACGCCAAAAAAATTAGGACAAGAATAGCGTCCTTACCTATTTTGCCATTTTTGGTTGGAGCGATTAAATGCTTTGTTACGGTGTTTTTTTTTATCTGCAGTGCATTTAGGGTGTCTGCTGTCGTTCTTCGCATGCTGCCGCTCTGTATCTTCAAAGTCAATCATAGGATATGAAGAGGTCTGTTGTGTTATGGTTCTCCAACCTTCCTAACACAACCATTCGCCCCTACATCTTATACCGCCTCCTCCAGGTATCTAAGGCATTATGGGGTAAATCTCTACCATTGTGAAGAAACAACATATAGTAACCTTCGTATCGACAGGTGGGAAAAAACCATGGGGCCAGATAGCGAGCGGAGATGTGTGGTTTTCCAAACACACCGTCTCGGTGTCGTGCAGGCGTGCGCAGATGGTGAGTTAGAGACTGTTTGGCGTGGAAGAAAGGGTCAGGGCGACAGGACAAAACTCAAAGAAGATGATCGACTGTCAAAAGGATTGTTGATGTCACATCTTGCGCACGCCATGCACCAGGACCGAGGACGGGTGTTCTGGAAAAACACATCTCCCTCGCAAATCAGGCCATGGTTTCCCCCACTTCGATACAAGGTTACTATGTGTCTTTTTCACAATTGGAGAGATTTGCCCGCCATAATGCTTTAGTAGACTGGGAGGAGGCGGATATAAGCATGGGGGCGAATGGGTGTGTAGAAGGTTGGAGAACCAAACACAACAACCTCTTCAGATCCTATGATGACTTGTGAAGATACAGAAAGGGCAGCAGCGAAGAATCGACAGCAGACACCCTAAGCACTGCCAGGAAAAAAGAAGAAAAGGAAGAATAATTATTCGCTTCAAACCAAAAATGTCAAAATAGGTAAGGGACGCTATTCCCCGTCACTAGTTTTTTTGCGCCGAGTGGAATGAGCAAAAGAAAGAAAGTATGCACCTAGTGGAACGTAATAAAATGTTGATATGGTAGACTAAAAAAAGTATTAATAAAATTAATTGACAAGAGAAATAAATTACTAATAAAAAATGAAGTAACACTGAAACAAATACTTACTTTAATACTCTAATCTTACATGTTTTAATTAGATTTAAAAATATATTGCGTTCACGCCAAAATTTCATTCCTTTGGCTGAAACTTCCCCCCCCCCCCGGTGTATGCTGAAGATCAATTCGTTCTTGCAGTGCCAACATTCTTCATTTTTTGGGCCTCAATTTTCTCCTCGTTTTTTTGGATTGCCCTCAAGGCCCTCCTGCATGATCTGATTACTCTTCAGAGCTTTGTTAGTGGCCGGAGTCGTTTCTGTGTGGGGCCGTGTAATGCAATGTCTCATGTTTGTGGTGTGGGGAGTATGTGGGGCTTGCTAGTGTGTGTAGTGTGCCTGTGTTTGTGGGTTTTGTGACTGCGACTGTGTTTGTGTGTGTTCTGTGTCTGTAGACTGTGTTGGTGTGCTGTGTTCTGGTCTTGTTTTTTGGCCAAACCAACCACATGTGGGAAGTACTCGTGAAGGACTCCACCTGCCCTCTCCAAAGGAAAGAGAAGAGCAGATCATAGCATGTGAGGGTGGCCTGAGTTTCCTGTGGCCCGTATTCCTCTTATTATTTTTCAAATTTGATGAGGGAAGTCTTTAAGTTTTTTTAAACTTGGACTGGCACTGCACGCAGTGAGACCAGGGCACATGAAGCCAGAGAAGGTAAAATAAACCTCAGAGCAGGTTGGAACATTGCCTTAATGATGCCCCAATAATCCTGCATGATGAGATTAATAATATGATAAATGGGGGAACAGCCAACCATACTATTAATAACATGGTTATGTAAATCTCCAATATGTAAATATAAAGCATGAGTAAACCCACAGGACATGCCACACAACCATTTATGATTTCTGCACAGTATTTGTTTGGAGATTAGCAGAAAGCACACATTCCGCGCACAGGCACACACAAACACATACAGGTTGAAAGGGTCGCCTGTCCTTCCATATGGACTAAGAGTAATCAATTCTTTACATAATAACTTCCCTATAGGATGGAAGGGACACAGGCATTAAAGAAAACATGTAC
Organism: Chionoecetes opilio; assembly: GCA_016584305.1. Classification (NCBI taxonomy): domain Eukaryota; kingdom Metazoa; phylum Arthropoda; class Malacostraca; order Decapoda; family Majidae; genus Chionoecetes; species Chionoecetes opilio. The sequence goes on from JACEEZ010020040.1 coordinate 42,440, forward strand.
TATGATGAATGTTCGCCAGTTTCTTGAAAATTAAGGAATGCTAACAGATTTAGCCAAACTTATTTGGAAGACGCGGAGAGTTAACTGCTTCAGAGATGTTTTTCGACTCGGTAACCATCAGTATGATAAAAGTACATTTATAAGAAAAACTAATGAATCATGTAATAGTTCACGGTACACGGCAAGACATAAATGATGGGGGTACAACAAACCTTTTCAAGCTATTGGACTAGAAAACTGAGGTTAATCATTGATTTGGGAGTCATTCCCATTCCGGTAATGTAGTGGACGTTACACAAGTTATAACGACAGAAAAAGTTCCATATGAATTACTTTAATCACACATATGAATGGATGTATTGGTGCTGGTAGTTGCACTTTGGTTTAGCTTTCTGTGCGCTGATGACTCAGACAAGATTCTATGAATGGTACATGTCAGAAGGAAAAGAAAATAAAAGATAAGGCCTACTTCTCACTTAAAATGGCAATACTATAACAGATGAGGGGTAAGTGCAGACTAAAGTAAGTGGTAAGAGCTCATTGCTCTTTATCTATGACTGTCAAGGAAGATTGCACCTATAGAAGGCCCCATGCATAGTTAATAGCAATTCTCCTTTGTTTATATATGTATGTTACCAAAAAATCTACACAGTGCATTAAGGTTATGACACTTAAGAGTAAAGACAGCCAAACAGGGAGGCCAATCATAAACAATGGTAGAAATGACTGCGGACAACATTCACAGTTTCTATAAATTTATTTTTGTTTAAATCCAAATCACAGTTTATTATTATTATTATTATTATTTTTGTAACTGACACAGCAGACAATGCAAATGAAATGAAATGGACACACACTCATATGGCAACGGCTAAACATGCAACCAGGTATTAAGGATGCGTGCATGTATGAATGAGATACTCAACACTGCATTTAACCCCACACCCAAAAGCAAATTATGTCCACAAAGCTTATTGGAAACAAGGGATTTTAAGTTGAATATGCAAATGTCCAACAAGCAGGCACATCAACAGTCGCTTTAAACCTAATATAATGCTGCTAACAAGCCCTGAACATAAATAACTACTACCATGAGCCAATAATCAATTCTCCTGGACTAAAAGCACCCGCCCCGAGAAGATTGGCTGTAAAGAGAAAACTTTCAGGAAACACAAATCCTGTACTAATGTTCGACAGGACTTTATTGTGCGAGGAATCTTATGCCTACACAAAGAAACGTGAGCAGGATTGACTCAACCCCCTCCAGAATTTAACCCCACTAAAACCATCAATAGTTCTGTATTCATTTGACATGATATGATGATGTGATGTTATGTTCATAAGTTATTCCTAGTAATTGTTAAAAAAAATAAAAAGTGCGAAACTATTGAAATAATATTTCCCAGGGAGCAATTGCTGCAGAACCTCTGCCCACGCCGGGTCCCTCTTCACGGCCTCCACGTCAGGCGATGGTTACCTTTTCTTTGGAGCAGTATCAGTGCCTATACGTGGTGGTCCAGCCATCACAAACCGCCTCATACGGCAGGGCGGAGGGGCACTGCCTGCTCTGAAAGCTGAGGAGTGTAATATGATTGGTAATAAGGTTCCCAGCTCCTAGTCAGGAAGAAGTTAAAGCTATGGCAATCGCTTGCAGTTTGGTACAGTATAATGGATACTGTACCAATGATAATGACAATGATAGTGGCAGAGCAATAGACAGAAAAGCTCTTCAATCTGAAACATTCATTAAAATGTACTGTCTCCATATGTTTATTCATAGTGGTAATCTGCTGCTTTCATAACATACACTTCTGGAAATACCTAAGTATTACCCTATATAGACACCTAAGTACACCAACCTGTCAAGTCTTTGAAGGAACAAGAGAGCCATTGACATTTTATTAATTGACCAATTACCTGTTTACGAATTCCTCGCAGCTTGGTGTTCAAACGAGTGGCGCCATACAACCCGATATTACATACAAGAGATTTTCTTAATCCTGCTCTAGCAGAATGGCATTGTTTCAAACTCCACAATTGCCTACTGTACATACTCTCACACAGCTCAACAAGGACTTCTGTGTGAAATGATGAGGTCAAGAATGTCTCTGCCCAATGATGTAATCACAATTTGCCAAAATATGACACCATTCATGTACATCAAACGTCATAAGTCCCTTTCACACATACACGACTCAAGGGCCGACAGCGACAGTCTCAAAGTCATAACGGCTTTGTCACAATGTTCCCTTAAGTTGCCGACTCGCGTAGCGGACTATTAACGTGTTCGTGAGCGTTGGGGACGACTCGTCCGCCCCACGCTTTTAATGTATTGCGCCGCGTAAAAAATATCGGCGGCCGCCTTCACGACTTTCTTCAAAAATCGTGTCACAGTCGGGAGTGTCTTAGGTTGGTCATGAAGCAGTCTTAGCCCCTTTCAACATTCTAGGAGTAGAAGCGCAAGTAGCGCCGAATCGTGTGAAATCGGCGATACTCGTGGATAAAAGGCGACACTGACAACCCGATCACTGTTTTATCGTCATTTCTCATGTACCAATACACGAATTAGTTATGACTTTGCTAAGAGTTTGTACGCATAGTTACGAGTTCTATTTAGTACGCTTTTCCTTCTCCTTCCTTAAGAGTTTGCAACCGAGATCGCTTACGAGAACGTTGCGTACGACAATTGAATCTTGACCCCGTTTTCCTTGTGATACGCGTATTATTGTAAGACCCCGGTTGGCTTGACTCTTTTCTTTTTTTCTGTGTTTCTGTTGTGTTTTTGTGTTTTTTTGGTTTTTACTGATTCTAGGGAGGGAAATCTATCTCGCGTGCGGTACAGGCCGGGTAATCTGCACTCCCACGGGAGGGCTTGTCACGTCACACAAACCCCCGGCTATCACCCGGACCCATTCACTACTGGGTGGACAGGGACTCTGGGTTTTTAAGGAGACCGCCAAGTTTTTTCGGTCCGCCCCGTGATCCAACTGGGACTTCCGCGGCTGTGAAACCGAGCGTGCTAACCGCTTACACTGCGGAGCACCGTCCACTACCGTCACTATGAGTCACTACGAATAGGCAGTTGAGTGCTACGATAAAGACGGAGTCGCTACGAGTGATATAGTAGTTACGACCTGGCTACGCATTCGCTATGCATCCAAAAGTTCGTGACGTTGAGCGGTCAGAATTTTTAAACATGCCCAAAATTTACAAGCCCCTCGCAGGCCTACCCAAAAGGACACCTCGGCCGAATTCTGCCACTGACTCTCACTACTTGATACGATTGATGGCGACTTTCCACGAGTAACCTACGAGTGCGCCCACGTGTTGTCGCGAGTAACAAAGTCCCACCAATTCGGCACGCTACTCTAAGAATGTGTGAAAGGGGCTTCAGACAATCTGAGGTGGTGACGCCGTCGTAAAAGTGGTCGTGATGAGTCGCGGATTTTTTTTTTTAATGTTGGCGGTTGGCGTGGCGGTTAGGTGACAACACTGATCGATGGCACTTTTTGACGTGGAGTACATGATAAAGGGGGAAACCGTGATCTATCTCTCTCTCACTATATATTAATTTTTCCCAAATATACTTCAAACTAATCATCAGAAATAAAATATTTGTCTAATAAAAAACACTGATAATAATAACTAATTAAATAATAACAATAGCAGTAGTAGTAGTAGTACTAAAGTTGTGGGTCAGGAGTAGTATGATATGGGTCGGTGTGGGGCGTCGTAGTGCCATTTCACGAACGCAACATGACTCGTTGTGTGTTCGTGGCTGAGGGACAAAAATTGTTATATTTCCAAATGTGAAGACTCCTAGCTCCGCCGCCCATTGTCTTGTCGCGGCTTGCGAAAATCACGACCTGGTCGTGAGCAGAGTCTCTCGTCAGCGTCGACTCGCGAGGAAGAGTGCCAGGTAGGGAGGCGGGGGACCACGACTTTGAGTCGTGTGTGTGACAGGTAGCCTGTGCAGGGCTGTAACCCTGGTCTGTTTGCTACTATCTCTGGCGGGTCTAGTGCGCAAATCAAATGTTTTCAAAAAGTGTTTTCACAGTTTTGATGCTTGTACTCTTCAGCGTCTCTCACCAGCATGCCTAATTGATTTCATCTCCTAGTCTTAATTTCCCAATATCCACTACACACATAATTCATCTGCAATTTGGGAGGCTCTGCCGCAGCAGGCTCAAATCTGAAACAGTTTGAATGGATCAAATATGTTCCAACAGCACTCCCAATATAATAGGGAGTAATTGGGCTATTAAAACCAGCTGAATGCCCATTATTTCTTCGACCCCCATGCTTATCTGTCGCCCCGTGGTGTAGTGGATAGCGGGCCTGGCTACACTATGCGTGCCCCGGTTGAATCCGGGACAAGGAAAGTCGGTGACCAGCCATACAGTATTCTTCCTCCCTTTCTGGTTTATAAATGGGCTACCGGGGAAACCTGGTGAAGATAACTGATGGTAACCCGGATGTGACACTGGCCCTGGGTCCCGGGGGTAAACGGGTCCTCACCCACCACCACCCCAGGCTCAAAGGGCAAATGCCATGGAGATGCCCAGCTAAACACAGTTACGTATTTTTTAAGTAATATAAAGGGAGCGGTCTTTGTAACTTTTAACGTCGCAAAAAATACGTAACTAGTCGAATTTGTGTGGACGCCCAGGTACGTCCTAATACGTATTCACTAGTAACGGACAACCTTTATACAACATTTTGCGAACAATTTGCACGTAACACAAACTTTGTACTCCCTTCTGATCACGAATACCATCACATTCTCACAAAAACCATTTGTACATCCATTACGTTTTTGCTACGTTTACTATAACTTCAGTAAGCACATTGCCACAATCGTTCTGGTACGTACCATTACCTTTCTGCAACGGACCCTGCTTCAGCTCCTGTCCATACCTGTAAGCTTTATAAAGCTTACAGGTATTTGGAAGGAGCCGTGCTTGTCTTTAAAATACATAATATGTCTTACATATTATTCTCCCTTTACTGCCCTTAGTCACATAAACCACCATCCTTTACCTTCTGTTAATGCACATAGACAAACAGGAAAAATCAACATATAGTCACACTTGAGAATTAAATGACCCTGAAATTCTATGTTGATCTAAGCAGTGAATGAACAAAGATAGAAGACTTCGTTACTGATACTTTATTTATACTCATCTTTCTTATGTCAATGTATGTACAATACAAAAATTTATAAACATATTTACTTAAAGAATGTCAAAGGTGGACGACTAGGTGGAAAAATTTCATAATGCAGAGAAAAGAGAATAATTATTCAGTTAACTAATAAAATTTAAGGCATTGTTATCTTCATGTCAGTCCACGTCAGTCACAGTAATCTTCCTTTATTTATAACAACTAATCATTATCTAACTCATATTTATACACCCTATAACGCATATACCACACCACAAAATTTATCATATGTTCAACAGATATGAAAGTTGGTAAATTTCAGATGTACATCCGAACTTTCGTTGGTGAACGAAAACTATTTTTCTGGTGAGTTTTGGATGTTGCTTTGAATGAATCGCTAACCGTTTCTTGTCGACAATTTTTATTTTTTTTAATTTTTGATTTGCAACAAAACGACAAAAAAACACAATCTAAACCTAACTGAACTATACCTAACTACTTTTACCTACCATAACAAACAAAAAAACAAAAAAAAAATGCGAAAAAAACAGCTATAGATTAATTCAAAGAGCACATCCAAAAACTCACCAGAAAAAAATAGTTTCGTCCACAAAGGAATCGGTGTTCATCTGGCGTATTACCGAAAGATATATTAATCTTGTTAACTCCATATTTTTACTAATCAACTGACAGCACGAAGGGGGGTTAGAAATTAGATAATTGAAAGGATGTATTAATAACACAACTAATGCACTGTAATATCCTTTCCCTCCATAGAGGAAACGCTATGGCAGGGCTACGTTAACGCTGTGTATTACATTGTCATCGCTTACCAAAGTGTGATGACAGACGATAGCAACAGGACTGTGAACCTGCTTGAGCTGCGTGACAGTAGAATAGATGCAACCCACACAGCTACCACATGTTAGCCCCACGCTCCGACGCCACGCCTCACCTACACTACTCACCTTCTTGAGCCGGCACTTAATTGTGAACTTCAATAAACACCAAAGTGTCTTGTACACTTGATGTTAGTGACAAGGCACAAAAATAGAGGTACAAGATTATAATAACTTTCCAGAAATTATCTGTTGAACAATTAGGTGAAAGGTGTGGTATATGCGTTAATCTGAGTAGTAATAATAAAGTGTAGATAATTGAGTAGTTGTTATGAATTATATGGAAGATTACTGTGAATGACCGTAACTGGACATACATACATTATGAAAAAAATATTTTGACTACTTAAAAATCAATATTGTCACCCGAACTCCATTATAAACACTGCAACCCATAATTTAATTAATTCCACAAATTAATTTCGTTACAAGAGAATATATAAGAAAGGCTAGTATACACATACAGTACTTTGACCTTCAGAAAAATGAACAATTCAAAATGTGTATTAGCGTTACCATTTTTTGTTGTAGTCACTATAAGCAATATAATTAAACTACCCATAAAATCAAAACGTATCTTTAATCACATAAACACTGAGGGTAGTCAAAATCGTGACTAGCCTTACAATGTTTTCTAACCACTGGTCTACCACACACAATCCCCCCCCTTTCCAGCAGTTGTTAATATTTTGGATGAAAACATAACTCTTGAGAAAGTGTAATAACATATCATATGTTGCATTAGTACATGCTCAAAGCCCTCAACCTTTAGCTTTATGAATCTTTTTCATTATACAATATAATAATAATTTTTATGTGTAAATTTTAGAGACAACTCATTCAAGTTCATACAAAATTAGGCCACAGATTTTCCTGTGCAATAGACTGCATTACAATAATTTGAAATGCACTAAATTATCTGTCAGACAAATCCATAACTCAAGTAATTAAATTTTTAGTGATTAATAAAGCTACTAAGTATATCGTCCTCCATGAAGTTCGATTGTTACGAAGCTTACGCCCCCGGCCTGCCCCCCCCTTCTAGGGCAGCTGATGGGACACTCAGAATGTCCGTGTTAGTACCCCAAATCTTTACTCAAATATTTTCAATCTTAGCAATTAGCATTACGCAAAAACGATGCCAAAAGTATCCATATGTAAACATAATAATATCACCGTATTAACCCTATGCAAATTTGAAACAAATAAACTGATCAGCGCGATAGCCTAAATCAAGGATAAAAATAACTTGTTGGCGTGTGTAATTGTGTACGTATGTGATTGTGTACAGTGCAGTCTTCCACATGTGTTTGATACGGGTGGGGTTGCTGTGTGCATTCTGGAACAGGAACAGTAATGACCACAATACAGCCTTTTCTGATAGCTCAGAAGAGCCGGGAGGTACGTTACAAACATGTAAGGCACCAATAAGCTGCCCCTAGAAAGGGGGCGCATGTAGGGGGCGTGCTTCGAGCAAAGACGTGGAGAACTACTATAATCAATATTTCTATAGTCCAAAGTTGTGTTCGGTCATTTATATCAAGTTCAGTTCAAAACAATTTGACGCTAATATTATGGTGGTATAGGAAAACCAATTAATTGTACTGGTGACCATCTATATAATAGACACTGAACTCATAACATTGCTTAAATATCATTTGGAAATAGTTCCAATAAAAAAAAATTGAAAAGATATGAAATTAATAAAGGCAGTACATTCTTTATAACATACAAGTCCCAGCCCCTAATGACATCACTATTGGCTCCCCACTGCTTATTCTTCTTGTCTGGATGTTATTGAAGATGACTCTCGGATGGCTTAGCGCCTTAGAGACTGCAGCTGAAAATCGTAATGAAAATTATAAATGTGTATGCCATGAAAAAATCATGTGAAAAAGATTGAAATAAAATTTCTCACCTACATATGTACTCTATCCTATAAGAGAGAGAGAGAGACAGATGAGAGAGAGAGAGAGAGAGAGGTTTAGACTCTTCCATGTTCATTAAGGTGTTACCTGTTCTGCTTTAAACGTTCCAGGAATAGGTTCAGAAAAAACTTGCCCCTCTTCCCCCCAAAAAAGAAAAATTTACAACGCAGTAAAAACTTTTTTTACCGTCTATAACACTCCCACAAGCTAGATGATGGCCATATAGGAACTGGGCATTGAACCAATTCCCTGTAGGGTTTTGAGGGAAGGATTAAGGCACTATGTGGGGGAAAGGGATTCCACTCTTTAGCGGCCCAGTGGTTCTTAAGTTTTTCAGCCTCAAATCTCCCCAGCCTCCACTTCAGGGTCATCCTGAGCCCCTCTCTAACCTGCTTATTTAATTTCTTCCGACTTTTCCCTTGAAAATTCCCTGAAAAGAAGATGGCTATGAATTAACAAGCAGCTAAATTATATGGACCCTTTTATTAAATTTTCAATAGGTCAGTTACTTGCATCATTATACCTACATACAGTGTCTAATTTTTCTTCAGGATTACTTTTTGTAAACATCCATGAACCCATTCGATATCCCTGGGGATATTAGGGCATTACTTTAGCAATACTCGCTTACCCTTGCCCAATTATTCATATGGCCGCTTCAAAGGGCATTCAACAGAAATACAACAAAATTCTTATCATTCCTGTCACAAGAAGAGATTGAATGAAATCATATGAATAAATCAGCATACACAAACATTTATATATATCCGCCCCGGACATATTTTGTTCCATCACACGTTGTGATAAGCAAAGTGAAGGGACATCAGTGTTTCTCATGTAGAGGGAAATCCTCATTGAAGTTACTTGACTTAGGAAGAAGAATAGTCTTCTTCATTCTTCACTATAGAAAAGAGCTTCTTTCAGGTTGACACTGTAATTTCCTGTACCTTTTATAGTAAGCCATGGACATTTAATGTCTTCAATTGGGTTTATATTGAATTTTGTGGAATGGTTAATTAAAAGGGAATACAGTTTTTTAAAGATGTTTTAGAGTTAAAAATTTGGAATAATGTTTCTAAAATCAGACCCCAAACCCCCCTTTATCCCATAGAAAAATTGCCCCTATCCTTACATTAATTTGAGACCAAATTATAATTCCTTGATCAATTAATGCGCGCTACTCATAGCATTTCCTTTGCAAATTGATTTTTTCCGAAAAAATGGATAAAAAATTTTTTTAAAAAAATTTTCTCGAGATTTTAGACCCCAATACCTCTTACATGGTAAAATTGCTTAAAAACATTTTGAAGTCATATTCAAATTCCTTACCAATTATGGGGCGCTTCTCTATAGCATTTCCGTGCAAATTGTAGTTTTCGAAAAAAGGGGAAAAAAAAATTTTTAAATCGCCCAAGTGTAAACCCCCATAACCATTTATCTAGTAAAATTGCTCTATTCTTTTGAAGGCAGTTAAAATTTCCTTGATCTCTTAAAGCAGGGTCTCTCTTGGTATTTCCGTCCAAATTCAATTTCCAGAAAATTGAAAAAAAAAAATCGTCAAGATTCAGACCCCAATATTTTAAATATAAAAAAATTACCCCAAAAAATCATGTACAATCATTTGAAAGGCATTTTCCTAATTCCCTTGGGCCCTTATTAAGCGGGGTCTACTCTATATATTCCGTCGAAATTTTGATAGTTCCGAGAAAAGGGTTAAAAAAAAAATCGTCGAGAGTCGCCCCCAATTCATTATTTCATAAAAAATTACCCCTAATAACTACTTTAATTTGAGGACTATTCTAATTTCCCTTGACTTTTTTTTGGGCTTTGGCGGTCAAATACGGAGAAGGGGATTTGGAAGATGAGGACGGGGTTTTTGAGCACTACAACTTTGCTTCTTTGCTTTTCCCACTATACGGGAAATCCGTTCTATACTATAAAAAAAAACTTCAACACTGTTTTTTTTGACCGGGGAGGGTTCTGGAAAAAAATATATGAACAATTTTTATTTTCTTCGCAAATTACAATGGGTATGGATCGTTTTACGTATGTAGGACAAATAACTTAAAAAATTTTTGGCGTTTAAAAGGGTCGAACCCTCCCTTTATAGTGGAGCGGTTTACTGAAAAAAAGCCTCTAAAATTGAATACCTTTGCACTTTCTTAGAACAAAGAAAATTTTGGGCTCATTTGAAGCTATTGTGTCTTTTTTGAGAAAATCAGGTTTGTAGTTCACGGAATTTTTGACATAGAAAAATTAAAACCCCTTTTTTGCAAAAAACACCCGAAAAAATAAAAAATTGCAAATTTTTCACCCCTCCCTTTTAATGCTTGCATAAAATCCTTTTTTTAAAGGGGTTTGCCCAACTAAATAATTAGCCCCAAGGGAGGAGTTTTGGCTACACCCGCGGGAAAGGGGGCCTGTAAGGGGTTCTAACCAGTTGTAGGGGGGGAATACTCTGATCGTTTAAAGACATTTGTGTTAACCAGGGGATAAACCTTTCCATACGAACTTGGAAAGCGAGGATGGAGCAGGCAGAAAGGATGCATCCAAATCAAGGATTTCTACTAATAAAGCCAAAGTCCTTTTGACCGGACAACATTCCCTCGACATTGGTGAACATCAACCCCGGTAAAACGCTGGGGTTGAAAAGTCAATGATGGAACCCCCCACAGGGGACAAAAGAAACAGATGAGTTCATTGCAAAAGGACGATCGGGGGTCTTTTTAGCTTTTGGGCCCCATTGCCTCGATGTTCAGGGGAAAATTTTCAAGATAAAAAGGGGCCCTCACCTACGAAAAGGACGGGAAAAATTATCATTGAACAAGAATTATTCGAAGGCGCTATCAGTTTCAAGAACGAAAAGTAGAATGAGATTTGCCCGATTTTGAACTAGCTCTGTCCGCCATCATTTTTCAGATGAGGGTTCTATGCGCAAGACTGAAAAGGCTGAACTGCAAAGAAACTTGAAGAAAAATGACAGATGTGAAACAAACTCCCCGAGATGCCCCAGGTTCTCATGTATATAATTGATGGCAGGGAAAAGGACAATATTGAATGGGGCCACTTAAGACGTTCAACGATTTGGCAGAATATTTTCAAAAAAGGATTGCCTTCTTAGTAATCCTTCTTGGCATTACACAGGTCACCATCATCTTCGACCGTTGATCTGAACATTCCATCAATAAAATAAAAGAACCCGGAGGTGCAAAAATACCACAGTGGAAACTCATAACATCCAAGGGCAGCAGATGTACCAAATTAAAGACTGTTCCTGAAGAATTCGGAAAAAAGGGCAAGTTTGCAACTTCTTGAAAATACATATGTCCCAAGTATAGCTAAAAAAACTACCCACAGTTCATCAATGTTCGGGCGGGGCTTTAGTGAGGGGGGGTTTAAAAACAGGAACTGAGACGGGGTGTCAGCATTACGAGCTGTTCAGTTCCAAGGGGAGGCAGATACTCAATTCTGGCATGCTCCCAATCGTCAAATCATTCGCGAACCATCATTCGACGTGAGACACGATGTCTTCATCCTTTTCTACACTAGGGAAAAAAAGAGCTGTCGCCGAAGTTATATTAGGGAAACCCCCGTATAAAAAATATTCTTTTTCTAAACTTTGGCATGCCAATTTCCTATGTAAAAGGGAAATTCTAAGACGATTTATTATTTCGTTTTCATTTGAGAAATTTTCTTACTAGCAAATCGCACCCTTTATATTGCACCCTTTCGAAAAATGTTTAAAATGAGAACGCAGTGTCCGGTTGGTCCTGTGTTTTGCATAGCCCCAATAGGGTTTTCAAATGACTAGGTGGAAAGCTTTTTCTATCATTTTGGTTCACAGGCACACATCACATGCCCAAAGCCCTCTCGTTGGCCTAAAACGTGTCCATCATTCCCTTTCTTAGACCTAAAGCAGGGCAGGGTCCCCGGGGGTGGGCCCGACCCCGGTGAACCCTCTGGGGCCTGCTCCCCCACCATGCTGCCGCGCCTCTGTCCCCTGTTCACGACTCTTTGGGTGCTTGATGGGGGATGAGAACCCCGGGAAAATCGTACGGCTTGCCCGGGATCTCCTGGATCTGACCCCCGGACATGAACAGTAATGCCGGCTCGGTCACCTGGCAGGCTGCCGCTGACGTGTCTGCAAGTGGTGGTGAATTTCATTGGGTGTGTGGGGGTCTTACACGGGTTTTCCCCATACTCCTCGCCAGCCCTCAGCTTAAAAATCTGGGTCACGGCGAACCTGCGGTCGTCCTCACTTGCTCCCGTCACAAAAAGGAGGACACTTCTGAGGTGCGAACCTTCCCCTGCCCCACGTAGGAGGTCACAGCTGTTTGGACCTTCTTGGGCTGGACTCATCACTCTGGCTGCGTGAGGATGTGTTTGGGGTGTCCTCTATTTTGGGGGTAAACCCTTTGATGTCTTAAGTTTGAATACACCGCAGGCAGTACTTGACTAGGATTTCCAGGGTTTTTCATTTTTTTCCCCAGTCGTCCATTTTCTGGTCCACATGTACACGAGCGACTGGGCTGTTGGAGCCCCCGGAGTGGACCCTTTACCACCTTGATCTCCTGCAGCCGGAGGGAAACGCCCCGTTCCAGCCGGCCAGCGGGTAGAGACCTGCTGGTCAGTGGAATTTACGGGATATCCCCGTATCTCCGTGAGATCTTCACCGCCTGGCCCCTCTAAAACTCTGCGTTGTACTGCCTCTTCACGCTGGAGAGCAGACGCAACGGGCCCCCGTAAGCCAGTGTCAGAGGGGTAGGCCCGTTGATCGGGTGAAAGGTGGCGCGGGGGCAACTCGTTTGTGTGAACACGCTTTTTCCAGAAGAGCTTGCGTGTTTTCCCAAATGGGCGTGATACCCCCCTTTCCATCCCGTTTTGGGGCCCTAGTTGAGTCACCTTGCAGTACGATCAGGATCGGTGGAGTCGTATGTCCCCACAGATCATAGAGGCCGACCACCTTGAACCAGGCTTTAGGTGGCCCGGGTCTCTGGAAAAAAGTGAAAAGGTACATTCCAAAATGGCCCTTGTCACTGACACATGCCCTCCCTATAAACCCTTGGGTGAGTTTCCCAAAACTGTGGGCACCATCGCTTGGGTCTTGTCCTTCCCTCCCATCGTAACCCACCCAACTTTTTTTGGTACCCAGTGCTTCCCCTGGTCAAGGCCCCTGGCCGTCAATGGATCCTCCGGGCCCCCCAGCTTGTTAGGATCGCAGAACCATTTACGACATGTCGGAGAGAGGGGGCCGTCACGATAAGGTCCTGGAGGAATCCAAAGCCAAAGGCGCACAGCATGGGGGGAACGTCGAACCGGATGCTTGCCACGCCAGGTTTTCCGGGCTGGGATTGTGTTTCTTCTTGCGGGCCGTCCAAATACTGCTCACAAGGGGTGCCGGGACCCGCCTCTCCTGAGCATTCTACCATATGGCAGCCCCCTGTTGCCCTGCGCCTCTTTTCCCCTGAGGGGGGTGAACGAGGGGTAAAAACTATGTTTTTTCAAAAAATAAAAATCCATTTTTGGGGATAGCAGAAGTGCTCAAACCCAAAAAAAATTTAAGAGACAAACCACCCTTTAAAATTTAATTTTTTCTAAAAAACCACCCTGCCAAATTTTTAAATAATCTACATTTCACTTTTCAGGACACGCGGACCCTAGTATGCATTTCTGGGGGATTCCCCAAAAACCCTCAGCTCCCAAAGCTACATCCCAGTTCATAAAAAGCAAATCTATTGGCCCAGAAATGTATGGAGCCTTCCTGCGTGCATGCCCTTCCCCCCTGTATACAACTTTTGTTTTTGTAAGAATTGGAAAAAAGCACACCCCACAAACTGTCCAGGAAAAATTGGGGCCCCTTGGGAAGCTGCACATTTTTGAAAAGACACAAGCTTCCATTGAAACTGCAAGGCATTTTGTAAAATTATGCATGGAAACAGGTCGAAAAATTGGGGCAAACAGATACTCTAGATCGGCCCCCTTCAACCTTTTTTTGGGTATCGTCCCCCCCTAGTATATTTTGGGAAGTGTCCACCACATTTTTTTCTCTCTTTAAATCGACGGCTCTGGCATTTTTAAAAACTAGCTAATAAATTTTACAAAATTATGGTGGGAAAAAGGGAGCTTTACTCTTATTTTTTAAAGTACAGTTACATATTTTTCTTTAATAACAAATGCATCAAAACTACAAATATACAAAGGGAAATTAAAAATTTTTCGGATTCCCCCACAAAGCATTTTTTTGTATGCAAAATAAGTAAAATTTTCACCTATTGTGTTATATTTGGTAATTCAGAAAACAAAGCTTTTCATTCAAAAAAAAAAATCATGGCCTGGGTGCTGTTCAATTTGTTGCTATCATTAAATTAGGCTAAAACAATTTTAAAGGCAAAACCCCCTAAAGGGTCCAAAATTTAGAATGGGACCTTTTTTATGCCCTTTTTTGATACAACTTGAGAAAATTTTCTGACCAAATGATGTTTGGGATCTGCACAAATATGGGGTTGGCCCTTTTCACTTACTCCTTGTAGTCCTGACTACAAGCGGGGCCCCAAAAAAGCAAAGCATAGGATGGCCAAAAGTTTTTAAAGCTCTTTTTAAAAATAATCCATTGGAACTTTAAAGGGGGGCAGAAATCAGTTCCTCATCAATAATTGATGAAATTTCCCCGGGTTTGGGGTCTGAGGTGTCTTGGGAAAAAGAAGGGGAAAACTTTCCTGCTCAAAAACAGGTGTCTGGTAAAACCAGGGGGACATTTGGGATCCCGGTCTGCGACTCTGCTTTTGCTGTTGCATTTCCATTTCCCAGCCACTGCCAGCCGCCATATAGGTATCAAAAAATTTAAATCAGAAAAACCCCCCCCTCTTTTTTCATTGCTTTAATCTTTTTCCCCTTCGTTTTAACCATTTTTTTTCCCTATACTTGTAAAAATATCCCCACCTTTCCTATTTTATACCATAATTTATTTTCCTTATCTATACCCAAAACGGGGCATGATCCGTCCACCCACCTTTTCCACCCCAGAACCGTCCACCCCCCACTCAGTCTCGTCCACCCTTTTTGGGGGGCCCCTCCCCCGGTTGAAAAGACTGCTTAATATTTTCCCTTCCTTTGGGGGACCACAACTGACAAACCGCCGCAATGCTTCCACCAATGAGGGGTGCGTTTCAGCAAAATGTGTTCAGCCAAAAACCAGGGTTTCAATCTGGTGCACCCTTCCCCTTGCCAAGCCTGACTCAGGTCCTGTTGGCACGGGTGGAAAAAATAAAGAAGAGGGGAGCTCCAACCCCCAGTAAAAAAGATCTGCACCTGTTTTAGGGGAGAGACACCAAAATTTATACTGTATAGACAATGGGTTGCACTAACCCAAAAGTGTCCGTGTGCCTAGCATCATTGAGTGCATAGATATTTTCAGTGTAAAGGGGAATGTAGAATCCAAAAAACCAACTTGCTGGGAGAATAATCGAGGTTCTGAGGATTTTGAAAAATTGATATTAATGCCCTCCCCATCCCAAATTGAAATCTATTAGATTTACTCTTTTTAAATTTTAAATTAAAGAAGTTTCTGATTATATTTTTGATGTTGATTTTTGAAGAATTTCGTCAGTTTTGACGCACTGAGATGGTCTCTACTGTAACCGACGCTCTCTCTCAGCTACCCTAGAAGCTGTCTGCGGGGCTTAAGGTTGGCAGAAATCGACCCGGGGGGGCGGGCTACAAAAACCCCCGGGTAACATCCCGGACCCATTCACTGTGGGGGGGACAGGGGGTGGGGTTTTAAGGAACAGCCCAACTTTTCCCCCTCCGCCCGGGATCGAACCCCGGGCTTCTCGGTTGTGAACCGAGCGTGCTTCCCCTACACTACGGGGTACCCCTGGTTGTTATGGTTGTTTCGGAATTTGGTGAGAAACCCGAGGGAAAAAATCTCATTGAAATTGAAACTTGTCAAAAAATTGGGTCTGGTACTCATTAAGCCAATCTCCTGTCAATTTGCTATGTTGGGATTAAAAAGAGGTAAAATTTAAGTATTTGAAGTTTTCTATGTAAATTGCATTTATTAAAATTAGGGCATTAGTATTTTGTTGAAAAAAACGCAACGCTATTCCCCAATCATTTGGGGATTTTCCCGGGTTTTACTTTTTTGGCTTTTTAAGGGGGTTTAAAAACTATGTTATACGATGGGTTTGGGAAAGGTGTGAAATTTTAAAATTTAAAAAAAGAAAGTCTTCCCGCGCATATAATTTTTTTTTTTTTACTTTTTCTATTTGTGTCCCCTTTTATTGCTTTTTTTTTAGCAAAATTTGGAAAAGACTCCAAAAAGCCAAAATTTTATGGGGAAAATTTTGGGGGTTTCATGAAACCCTTTGATATTAAAAACATTTAAAAGGGAATATGCTATCCCCGGGGGACCAAATGGTACTCTAACCTTAAATGATGATGAAAAGTGGAAAAATCAAGAAAAATGAAATTCGGAATTCCAGATTTTTTTTTGTGTCATCGCAAAAAAGGTTAATTTTTTTGTTGGACCTTTCGGGGAACTACAAACCCTGATTTTTGCAAATAACCCAAACGCTTCAAATGAGCCTGGTTTTGGGTTTGTTCTAAGAAGGTGCAAAGGATACCCCATTTTCTAGCCAGAACACTCCACTATTTTTTTGCGTTTCCCTATTTTTAAATTTTAAAATATTGACCCCCAGCCAAAATGGATGAATACTTTTTGTTAAGCTCAACGGATCTACTCTAAACATCTATCATTTTTTTTTTGCTTTTACAGATTTTTAGACAAGTTTTTTTTTTACGCCTCCTTTTGCCGTTCAATGACCAGCGCTATTGATGCACCATACATCATCTTTTCTGTCTAAAATATTGTTATTTTTTGATGGGGAGTTTCTGCAGGAAACGTATTCCACTTTGAAAAAATTTCTTTTTATCCGCAAAGAGTTTTTTAAAAGCTGTATGCAATTTTTCCCTTTATTCTTGATTTTTTTTTCTTTGGTAATATCCTTAAAAAAAAATTAAATTCGGGATTTATCATGGAATTTAAAACGCTTATACCCCAAAAAGGGGGCCGTTGATCTAGATTTTTTTTCCCCCCCCTATAACGTTTTCTCGTAGCCTAAAACGGTTCTTGAATATTAAGAAACCTTTTTCCCACCTTTTCCGCAGCCTCTACCGATACTTCCACGGCAAAGGTTTATTTTACCCAACAAATGCGCTTTTTCTCTCATTTTCCGTCTCAGGCTAACCACGCGTGCGAGCTCTCTCCTTTAAAAATAGTTGGAGGAACTGATGAGATAAAAGCTTTTGACTCCACCCTATATTTATTTTCTTTGTATATTTTTTCTGTTTTACTTGTAGCGCCTTAGGTTTTTTCTTCCTTTGGGCCTCAGGTGGTTGGCCTTTATGTTTTTTTCTAAAGGCTGAGAGGGCCCCCCCGCTCGTGGTGTCGCGGCTGGATTTGTTGAGTGCTGTAATTAATTTAGGCTTATGCTTCCCCTGGGGGCCCTCTGCCACACTTGCAGTCGGAGGTGCTCGCGGGTTGTGAAATGTATATAATTTTTCGTATTTGTACGATAAAATTTTATACCGTACGAGTACATCTGGTTTAGAATCGTCACGAAAAAACGATAATTGACTCACAAAATATAAATTTCATTATAAAATTACAAAAATTGTCAAGCAAAAAAAAAAAAAAAAAAAAAATTCCGGGCCCGCCGGGGGGGAAAAAAAAAAAAAATTTTTGGTTTCCCTTTGCGGGCATGGATTTGACCGTTGCTTTGGCATTAAACGCAAAATTGTAAGGGGTTTTACAAGATTGCCCCACCAAGACAAAAGGAAAAAACTGACTTCTAACGGGAAAACCCTACTTTCTTGGTTCTTCCCCCAGCGCAGTGTGTAAGGGGAAAAGGGGAAATTTTTTATTCATCCCCACCATGATAGTGTGTCGATGACAATGACAACTATTTAAAGCGCCAGCAGACACAGGGAAAAGAAAAGAGGGGGACAGGAATTTCCCCTTTTTTTTTTGAGATGATACTAGTAGCTTGTAGAAAACCAATCAGTTTTTTAATTGCGAAAAAAACGGTTTCGTACCAAACCAAGCAAGCTGTCCCAAACATCGTAGCTAGTTTTTAGCTAGTGTAGCCCCGTCCTCACTCAGTCATGCGTTCTGGGTTGGGATTGAGGCGTTAGCTCACTACCCTGGCCGTGTGTTATTTCTGATTTACCTACATATACTGTTTTTTTGGTTTTTGGGAAATCTAAGATTTCCAAATTAGACATAGCACTGTTTTCGGCGTGGTTAGTGGTTAGTAACCATAACCATTTTCTATTGTGGTTAATAAACGGGTTTATTTTAAATTATATAAGGATAACAAAGATTAAAAACTTTAATAAACTTTTTACTACTAAAAAAGCGTTTACTAAAAAGCTTTATTGAGCACAAACTGCAAAAAATAAACAAAAAGAAATTTTTGAAAAA
>JACEEZ010020041.1:0-5000 GCA_016584305.1 Chionoecetes opilio
GAAAAAAACCCATTTTGTTTTTTTTTTTTTCCGGGAAAAAACAATTCTTTTAAAAAACTTTTTGGGCCCCAAAGGCCAGGTCGATGAATGCTGGCAACTAGTATCAAAACGAGTCTCGTGAGTGCCTCACTAACCTCCCTCATTTTTCCTACCGGAGGACGGTGTTATATATTAAAAGTTGTCTATGCTTGTCTTTCAAGTGCTTTTGGCCCGGCCTGTAATATCCCCCACCCCGGGTCCAGGGGAAAAGGGGGGTAGGGCCAGGTGTTGACAAAGCTCGCCGCTCTCGCCGAGTAAGCGACAGCTAGCCGCTCTCGCTCACAACACTTCCCCCAAAAAGCTGCTGTTCTTACCCCCTGAAGGCCTCGGGAAAAATTGGGGGGTCTTCCAGACTGCCCCACTGAGGACACCATTTAACACTCACCGCTGCCGGAGGTGAGTACGTTGTGTTGCTGATGATTGCTGTTGAATTCTCCTTTTCCAGGCTGTGGTAGGGGATTTAAATTGGGTGACTTCCACTGCTCCGATATCACTATTAATAGTTCCCAGCATATAGTTTGTTTGGTTTATGTTTTTTGGCTGTACCATTATTGCTATTGTTTTTGGGGAAAATAAATCTGGGAAAATCTACTCCTTGATTTAAAATTCCCCACCTTTTTGAGATTGATACTTTTAATTGATAACCACCCAGCAGGTAATTTGGCGACCTCCCCAAAGATAAAGTTTTTAAATTAAACAATTTAATTCTTAGATTGGGGGTTAATTGATATTAAGTCACTGATGCGCCCCATTTTAAAACTAAAAACCCCGGGAGCAATGCTTGAGTGCTTTTGATTTAAAATGTATTCATTTTGGGGTGTTGTCTATTTTTTTGTTTACATTTTTTTTTTTTTTTTTGGGTTGCTTATTTAATTGTGTACTTTTTAGGTTAAACTGGTTTGGTCTCTAACTTTTCGCGAAGCATGAAGGGCAGGGGGAGGCCTATGGTCTGCAAGGACGGAGCTTGGCCATTGGAAATTGGATAAACAAAAAATTTGAGAGGAAGAAAGACAAGCAGATAAATAAAGGGGTCCCCTTTAGTATATAGATATACGTAATTTTAAAGTTTTTCTATATATTATCAAATAAAAAACAGTAAAAAACCCCTAAAAGAAAAGCCCCTACGAGACATGAGAAAAATGCATGAACTTTAAATTCACTTTAACTCTTCGCCATTTAAAAACCTTGCGAGTAACTTTTTTTCATGAAGGGTATCAAAGAAACGCAATTTTTTTTGCTTTCCATTGTTATTTCGTTATTGTAAATAAAAACCCTGAAATTTGCGTTAAAAAAATAGTAAAATCATCATCGGGTTTTTTCCCCATAATGATGTTATTTTTTTATTTAATATTTTTATTTTTGAAAATGAATTACCCATGTATAAATTTGCGTAACAAAAAAAATAACCTATCAATCGGGAAAAATTTCCCCATTGTGATTTTTTTTATATATTTTCGGTAATTTTTGCATAGTTCAAATTAATTTATCAGATAACGAAATTTTAGCAACCCCACTGATCAGCCCTCACTTCCCGGGAGCTGGTAAGGGCCAGGAAGGGACGGGACACCGCTCCGGGCGCTGATGGCGTCACTACTCATGCTGGCCCACGCTGGGGCGGCCGGGAGGGGGCACTCCTGGCCCTGATCAACTCCTCCTGGGCTGGCCGCTTGCCCTCGGCGTGGAAGGAGGCCGACATCCAGCCCATCCCTAAGCCCAGGGAACCCACCAAGCCGCGCCCAATCTCCCTGATGAGCTGCACGGCCAAGACGGCGGAGGGATGGTGCTGACCCCTCCTGTGGCGCCTGGGAGACCTCCACCCACACATCTTCGGTTTCACCACGGGGGTGGGCACCTCCAACAGCGTCATGGCCCTCCTGGCCCAAATCGACAAAACCGCCCTGCTGTCGCCGTCTTCCTTGACCTGGAGAAGGCGTTTGAGCTGGCCAACCCCCACCCCATCCTGGCCGCGCTGGTGCGGCGGGCGTGCGGGGCAGACCCCATCGCCTGGATTGAGGATTACCTCTGGCACCGCCGTGCCAGGGTCAGGTTTCCAGGGGCGCAAATCCAGCTACAGGGAGCTGGAAACGGCACGCCGCAGGGCGGGTCTAAGCCCCACCCTTTTCAACCTCCTGATGGAGCAGCTGGTCACCTGCCGTTCCGGGGGGCACGGCACTTCTCACTACGCCGACGACTTGGTCCTGGTCGTCACTGGCCGGGGTGCCCGGGGTGTCTCTGACCCAGTAAGCCCTTGACTGGTCAGTTGCAAGTGCAGCGAGCTGGGTCTCAAGATATCGGCTGAGAAGTCCAAGGCCATGGTGTTCAAGGCCGCTGCCCCCCCGGTCTGTCCTTACAGATACAGGGCATCAGGCTGGCTTGGCCCCCCACGCCTTCCAGTACTCGGAATGTGGCTTGCCCGGGCCTCCACTTCATACTCAGGTCAGGGTATCTGAGGGAGAGGGCTGAGACCAGGCTCATGTCATGAGGGCCATGACGAGGACACACCCGGGGCCACGTCATCAGTGCTGCGCCTCTTCTACGTGCACACTGTGCGCGCCCTTGTAGACTACAGCGCCCCCGTGCTGTCTCGTTATCGCTCACTCAGCAGAGGAAGTTAGAGGTCCTTCAGAACCGAGCTTTGAGGACCCTGCTGGGGGCACCGCGCTGGGCAAACACCCGCGTCATGCAGGCGGGGGCCCAACGGTTGGTGCCCCTAGCCACCAGGGTTCGACAGATCGTGGCCTGTCGGGTGGCCAAGATCCTCTGCCAGGCAAGGGAGTCTGTCGCGCGGGACAGGCTGTGAGGGTCTTGCCACAGGAGCAGCGTGACCTATCGCCGGGCAACACCTGCTGCAGAGGGTGGCAGACGCCGCCATCCACCTCCCCCCGGCCCCACCCACCTGCTGCTGGACGGACTGACCGCCCCGCTGTCAAATACGTCGCTCCGCCACCGGGCAAGCCCTCTGCCGCCCAGTGATTATCGCCACACTGCCGGCCCGAAGGCGTTGTGCACGCGGAGGAGTGAGCAGCACGCCCTACAGGCGGTGGCGCACGCCAATGTTCCCAGCAGCGTCGTGGTTGCTATCTACTACACCGACGGCTCCGTTCCCGAGGCCTGGGCAGGTGCTGCGGTGGTTACGGGCGGTGAGGTGCTGTCCCGGAGGACACCCGATCATTGCTCCCCACTGCAGACGGAGCTGGTGGCGATAGAGCGCGCCCTACAGCACGCCCTGGGCCCACAGGAGGAGGTTGTGGTGATTCACACCGACTCCATGTCTGCCCTGCAGGTCCTACGGCAGCCCCGCACACCGATGGACAACGTGCAGCTCACCACCGCCATCCTGGGCCACATCCAGGGCCTCCCGCGTAGGGGCGCCGCGTAAGGTTCAACTGGGTGCCCAAACCACATGGCGTCCGTGGCCAACGAGGCGGCCGATGAGGCGGCCCGGGAGGCCACCAGACATCCAGCGGTGGCCTTGACTGTCTTACCCAGCATCCAAGGGGCCCAAGGTACTGGCCAGAACGCGCTGCCGTCTGTGCCGCAGAGCAAAGTATCGCCAGCTGGTGGCAGGGATCGAGGCAGGCAGCCCGGCACAAAAAAAGCCCGAACAACAACGAGCCGTTACGCCCCCACCCAGCAGCTGTCCCGAGCCGAGGAGGTCGTTCTACACGACTTCGGCTTGGCTACGTAACCTTGGAGGAGCTGAGGGACGGGTTGAGGAGCGGCCGTGTGAGCACTGTCCTCATATGACCCCCCATCCCCTGGGCACACTACCTGCTTTCCTGTCCCGCTACAGAGCGGCTCAGATAGTGCGTCGGCCCGGGAAGCGCGGCCGCCCTCGTATGGCAGTTTCAGAAAAATCTGCACCTGCTGCTGGAGGGGGCGCGTGCCGCCCCACCCCCCGATGAACACTAAGGAGCGAGAGTGACCTCACGCCCCGCCCACCTGTGACCTGACTGTGGCTGCGGCTACAGCGGCGGGTGATGCCCGCCTCATTTATTACTGGTTTTATGTGTATGTATGTGTATGTGTATGATGTGCATATGATAAAATTTATAATTATGGGGGGAAAGATGAAATAAAATAAATAAAAAACCCCTAAAAATTTTTTGATTTTTTACCATGTTTTATGTTTTATATTTGTAATATTATAATAAAAAAAATTAAAGATTACGTTTATTTTTATGATAATATTTAAACCAAACATTTACGAATATACTATATATATATATATAAAAATTATATACTATTAAAATATATAAAATTTTATATATATATATATATATATATATATATTATTTTATAAAATATTATATATATAATCCGAGCGGCCCCCGACTTCAGGGCAAGTTCATGGACCGATATTCCGTGCGCAATTGATTGCTGATGTCTGTGTTACCCTGGGAGTGTAGTTATTATTAGAAAACATAAATAAGAATTAAATAAAGATATTAACTCTTGTACATTGCTATCATTCTTTTGAACAAATTGATATTGAGGGCACCAAAGATGTAAGCTGGTAAATTACTTGTGGCCATACTTTTTATAAAATATATTCCAAAGATGAGCGAAAAACATGGATCTTGCGTTTGGAGGTATGTATATCATTCCCACTATAAATGTAAAATTTTTCCTGCTAAACCTTTAAAACAATGTTTCTATAGACTGGTGGAAAAAATTTCAGATTTTCACATAAGGGGTGACGGAATGTTGCAGATGTCACCCATGTCAGCCAGTTAATATGACCCATACTTAACACTTTTAGGGTGGAGACACTGATTTAGGCTTTCTTTAAATTTTTTTAAATGAAAAACAAATGACCATCCTAGCTGCGGCTGGCGATTTTCACTAAATCACCATATCTTTGTTTCTGTGCAAGCTACCGTTATTGAAATTTGGCATGTGTTAATGTTTTTAGTGTATATAATGAATACAAAATTATTAAGATGTTAAAATATATTTCT
>JACEEZ010020041.1:10000-21597 GCA_016584305.1 Chionoecetes opilio
CACCCTGACGGGCCACCGATAACAAGGATGCCACCCACCGCAGCAGCAGTATCACGGGGCCTGCCCGTACCCACGTCGGCAGCAGCACTGGCAGGACTGGTGGCACCACCGTCGCCATCACCAAGGTCATGATAAGCAGCAGCATCATCCCAGCACCAGGACTACCGCCAACCGCATCGCCATCCGCACTGACGCCGCCACCGCCGGACCCAACGCCTCCACTCGGATACCGACGAGTAGTGGGTACATCGTCAGCCGTAGTTCGCTCATTTGGTGATCCAACGGCCTTCTCTTTGGTGATCAATCGTGTGTGACTAAATAGGCAGTTTTTCCTTCACTTTTTGCCTGTTTCAGTAGTGGTTAGTTTTTTCCCTTATGATCTTTTGTGATGAAAGACACAGGTCTTCATTTATGTAAATGCGAATCCCACGTAGTTTCGTCACGTTCCACATTACTGCTTCACGGTCTCTAAATCTCGTGAAGCGAGCAATGATTAGCCGGTACGTGTTTTTTTCAACTCGGTAAGCTCGATCTAACTCGATGTTGGGCAACTGAAGTTTTTTATGAGGAGTTTTTAGATTTGAAAATTTTTTTTTTTTTTTTTTTTTTTTTTTGTTTTAGCGCTTTACCCCTGTAGGTTATGGGAGTCTTGCTGTTGGCGATTCGACCGTTGGGGTGCAAGCTGGATTTTTATAGTGACACCTGGGGGTTTTGATGATCCCGTTGTAATTGAACGCAAAAAGGGTTTTAAACCTTTTGACTCAATTGACGAAGAGTTTACTTTGGTGGGTGTGGGGGGGGGGGGAAAAGTAAATAAAAAATACGAGTAATTAAATGCTCTCTTTTTCCTTCATCCTCAGTTCTGAATCATATATATATTTTTTTTCCGCAATATTTTTTGCCGCGATAGCTTGACGTCAGAGGCAAGCCGAGCAGGGAGTAGGGGTGGCCATATTATTTTGTTTTTCGGGTCCACGTGTAGCGTGGAAAAAACTTGGAGATTTGTGGTACAACCCTTTAAAAGGGGGGGGAGTGGGGTAAAGAAGACGGGGTGAGCAGTGTGAGCTGGGGGGCAGCTGTGAGCGGGGGAGCGCTGTGAGCTGGGGGGGTGCCCCGGATACCCTGGAAAACACCTATGGATCAGCAAAGGGGTCATTAGATCTTCTAGGCCTACGTTGACATTAGTACGCTTAGTATTGTCTTGTAATTTGCTGTTTTTCTATTTTTTTAATAAAATTGGGTACCCCTCTGTAGATCTTTGTTATTTTTCATAATTTCTTTCTCTCCCTTCTTCTCTTTATCGTGTTGTTCCCCCCTGTTATTCTAGTCCCCCAATTTTTTTGAGAAAAACTCAAGACTTTTGTCGCTCGTTAAATATTTGGAAAAACTTGCTTTCCCTTGATCCTTTTTTTTTTTTTTTTTTTTTTTTAATCAAAAGGAACTGGCCAACACAAAAAAAATGGGAAACCCCAAACCCCGCTTATTTGCCACCCCTATAATTAAACAGAAGAAAAATAAAATACAAACAGAGGGATGGGCCAAATTTATTTTCGGGAGGTGTCTTGTTCTTTTATTTAAAAAGATTTAAAGTCTAGAAAGGGGAAAATGAAGCAAAAAAAGAGTTCCAGAGTTTACCAGTAAAAGGGATAAAGGAAAAATACTGATTCTCTTGCATTAGGAATGGCAGAATAGGATGAGAATGAGTAAAAAGTTTTGTCGCGAGGCCCGCGGGAGGGGGGGAGGCACAGTTGCAAGTTCAAAAGAGCAGTGAGCATGAAAAAAACGGTAAAAGAGAGCAAAAAGCACATTGGGGCGGTGATTTGGGGATCAAGACGCCCCATCAAGGGAGGAGTTGATGGACAAAAACTTTTGACTCAACCCTTTTGAGAGCTGTTGAGTGGATCCTCCCAAACATTAGACATACCCCAACATGGGCGGAAAAGGGCCCCCGTGAGCCCAAGCAATTGGGGGGGGAAAAAAAAAAGGACGCAGACCCACAGAAAACCCTAACTTCTTGAAGCTGTTTTAGTAAAAGGATGTATTTTTCCCAGTCCGATTTTTAGTAAGGATAGTCCTAAAAAGTTCATTGTAGAAAAAGGAGACAGTTGGGGTTCATTGAAGAAGAGGGAAAATTTTATTGGTAGGTTTTGTCGAGTAGATAGTAAGAAATTGGTTTTTTTTGGGGCATTGAACAAAAAAAAAGGTTTTTCTTTCCCCCTCAGAAATTATAGAAAAACAAATTTAGGCGTGGGTGACATCTCTTGTAAAACATTATTTCCCTGTTGATTTGGAGTTAAAAACGACGTTAAAAAAATGCAAGGTAGAATCATCACGTAAGGGGGATGGGGTTTTTGATTTAGATTAGAAGATCTTAAATAAATAATAGAAGAGGTGGTGATAGGACAGACCCCTAGGGAACACCATTTATTGAAGATTTGGGAGAAGAACAATATCCGTCTACATGCTGCAATAAAAGGGTTTGAAAGGAAAACAAAAAATAAAGATACAGAAGAAGGATAAAAACCCGAATGAGGGTATTTGGGAAAATTAAAGATCGTGCCAGCCCTCTATCAAAAGTTTTTGATATGTCAAAGGGGAAAAGCAAAAATTTCACCGAAACCCCTAAAAGGGGGATGCCAAAATTCAGTTAGGAAAACTAGAAGATCGCCAGTAATCGCCCTTTACGGAAAAGTACTGCGATCAGAAAAAAAGATTGTATCAGATAGATGCTTAAGAAACTTCTTATTTTGTAAGATTCAAAAACTTTTGAAAGGCAGGAAGTCAAAGCTATAGGACGGTAATTTGAAGGATTGAAAAGGTCACCCTTCTTTTGAAAGGTTGGTGTGAGGGAAAATTCCCGCAAAAAGAAGGTGGGAAATAGTAGACAAACGGAAAAGTTTGACCAGGCAAGGTGCAAGCACAGAACACAGTTTTTTGAGAACAATAGGAGGGGCTCCGTCAGGACCGTAAGCCTTCCGAGGATAAGGAAGAAAAGGGGAAAAAAAACATCATTCTGAAGGATCTTAATGCAGGGATAATATGGGGAAGGGGGGAGGAAAGGGAACAAGCCCTTTTCAAACCCGAGTTTTAATTTTTAGCAAAGGTTTTAGCGAAAAAGTTCATTTTTTAAAAATAGATGAACAGCGTGGAGCCATCTGGGTGAAACTAGGGGAAAGATGAAGAAGAAAATTGTTAGAGATTTAGAGATGTTTTGGATGGCAGAAGTCCGAAGGAATTGATTCAGAAAGATTTTAAACTTTTCTATGAATGAAAAAATTTTTGTAATTTGAAATAAAAATTTGGCCTGATTACGTCAGAATATTCGGGCACGAGTTTCAGGGGATGGATGCTCCGGTACCCTTTTTTTACCCCTCTCTATTTCGGACAGCAAGAAAAAGCAAGTTAAAAACCCAAGGTTTTACGGCTTTAATTAGAGAAAAATATTGGAATGTAGCCTCCATGCCCAAGACTATGAAATCATTATGCCCCTTGCACAAAGAGTGGGTCTTTTCATGGAAAAGGAAAGGGGGGATTATTCCATGTAAAATCAGAGTAGACGCCCCTAGGTTTTCCACTTAGCTGAGTTGAAGTGCCCGATGCCCCCTCCGCTTGGGGGTCCCGAGACGGTCCGGGGCGATAGGACGGTTACGAAAAAGATTGTGATCAAGGAAACCCCAAAGGAGAGAAAGTTTTTCCCGAGTAAAGGGGAAGGGGTTTGTAGTTAGGAAAAAATCAAGAAGTTTGGGGGGGTCTCCCAAAGGGGGTCAGGATCTCCTGATCGGGGTTTAGGAAAAGTTCCCAAAACTCCTGATGCTTTGGGCTTGAGAAACCATAATTGCTTTAACACCGTTTGTCCATTGTCAAACTGGTGTTTGGTATTCCTCATGGGCGAAAAAGAAGTATTTACTACGATCTCAGACTAGAGAGAGAGAGAGAGAGGAGAGAGAGGAAAAGAGAGAGAGGAGAGAGAGAGAGAAAGAGAAAAAAAAAAGAGAAAAGAAGAGAGAGAGAGAGAGAGGAGAGAAAAGAGAGGAGAGAGAGAGAGAGAGAGAGAGAGAGAGGGAAGAGAGAGAGAAAAAAAAATGGATTTGATCAAAGTGCATTGTCTTTTAGTTGTGATCATGACACACACAGACACACACACACACACACACACACACACACACACACACACACACACACACACACACACACCACACACACACCACCTCACACACACCACACACACACACACCACCACCACACCACACACACACACACATACCACACACACACATACACAAACCACACCAAAGAACACCCACGCACACACACGCATACACACACACACTCACACACACACACACGCACACACAAACACACACACACACACACACACACACACACACACACACACCACACCACACACACACACACACAACACACACACACACACACACACACACACACACACACACACACACCACACACAACACACACAACTGTTGAGGAAGGATATCACACCAACATTTAAAGCAGTAAATACATAGTAATAGTACGTCAAAATTATTGAGAATATTTAGATTGTAATCCTGTATAATGCATTTAGCACGAGAGTATTTTTTTTCTTGTAGCTATCTCTTTATGTATTGTAAAGATCTCTTAATCTTTTATATACCTCTTTATGTATGTCTCTCTCATTCTCTCCCACTGGGCAATAACTTTTTTTTTTTTTTATGTCTGGTGAGCATTGCAGTGTGTTGGCTTGGAGATGCATGAGGGGAAATAATGACTTTCAGGCTGTGTGTGTGTGTATTCATCTAGTTGTATTTTACAGGCCAGAGCAGCGCTCTATGTACGTACGTACGTCTCCATATCAACATTAATTTTTCTCATTCATCTTTAGTGTTGGCCGAAGACACCACCCCGGGAGGTGGGTCACAAACCCCCGGCTAACACCCGGTACCCATTCACTGCTGGATGGACAGGGGCTCGGGTTTTAAGAAGACCGCCCGTCTGTCTTCGCTCCGCCCAGGGAACGAACCCGGGACTTCTCGGTTGTGAGCGATCGTGCTAACCCTTACACTACGGAGTTCCCTAAGTTGTGTGTGTGTGTGGTGTGTGTGTGTGTGTGTGTGTGTGTGTGTGTGTGTGTTGTGTGTGTGTGTGTGTGTGTGTGTGTGTGTGTTTGTTTGTGTGTGTATATATATGTAGGTGTTTGTGTGTGTTATTCACCCACGTCCTGAGCACGCTCGGCACACGTAATCTTCAGCTGTTACTCTCCATTAGAAAACAATAGTAAAAAAATTAGACAAACTCATTATCAATCATCAAAAAATTGCCTTAACCCTTCACGCCCAGATTTTTTTCTTTGCTATATAAAATCGTCTGTTATAAGCAATAAAATTACGAAAAGTGACTGAATATACCAAAATTACTAGTGGAAAGGGATACTAAACAGGTCATATCTATAAAACATTTTTATATTCACTAAAAATCGTTAATGGTAGCCAAATAAATTACAATTGGGGAAATTACGCTCTGGGTCTCATACATCAGTACCAAAACACTATTAAAAAGTTTAGGTGTCCTGTAGCGCCTGTGTCCTTTTTTTATTCCACTCAGCTACTTGCTCTGTACAGGGGCCTTATCCGCCAATGTAGGGGAGTATGCCTCTCATGTTTTGGGGGAATCAACTCATCCATTATCCTAAACACAGTTGAGTCAAAAGCATTTCGTCTTATCAACTTCCTCCTCTGACTGACGTTTTCAATCTTTAAATCAACGCCACAATTTGCTTATCTTGCTATCTTCTTCCATTTGTTTAATGCTCACTGCTTTTTTTGAAAATTGCTAAAATAACTAGCTAACGTGGTCAATAATAATAACGACACAATCATATGCGGTAGCGGAGCGGTTTTGTGTCCGACTGGCGTTTCTCGGTAACCCGAGTTCGATCCCCGAAGAAACCCAAAACCTTTCTGCACCGTCGAGTGGCCTAAGAACACCCACATGCCCTGCCTATTAACTCTACCTTCGACTGCGAGTGCATCGGAGGACACAGGGGGGCGGCATGAGCCTCTCGGGTGAGAGGCGTCACTAAAAACACTATAAGAAACCTGCCTGCGCCACCAACGGGCGAGGACCAACCATCAGAGCCCTCAAGTAAACCTCCAGAGCCTACCATCCGAGCCCGGGGTCACCACTGCCTACAGACGCTATAGGCACAAATGTAAAAAAAATAAAAAAAATATGCGGGGATTTAAACATACCTCGTATAAAGTGGAATAATAATTCTGCTGATAGCGAAGGTATGCAATTGCTATATAGGTAAATTAATTAATTTTACATCAGGTTTGTACAAGAACCTACAAGGGATAATAGTATTTTGGATTTAGTCATCACTTCCGACATTGATCTCATTGATTATTGCAACATCTCTCTCTCTCTCTCCTCTCTCCTCTTTTCTCCCTTCTCTTTCTCTCTCTCTCTCTCTTCTCTCTCTTCTCTCTCTCTTCCCCTCTCTCTCTCTCTCTCTCTCTCTCTCTCTCCTCTCTTTTCTCTCTCCTTTTTCCTCTCTCTCTCTCTCTATATATATTTTATATATATATATATATGCTATATATATATATATATATATATATATAATTATTATATATAATATATATAGTATATATTATATATATATATTTTATATATATATATATATATATTTATATATATATATATATATGCTACAGTCAGATTTGAAACCATTCATTTGTGAAACGTATTAGGGAAAACACTTTAGGCAGTCCCCGTGAAAAAAAACTAATTTACATAGTCATCAAAGGTCTAGTATAAATATGTAATCTTTACATGAAAAAGACTTCAATTTGGTCTAGTCATTTGGTTAGGGTTTGGAGAGGTTTGGTTAGGTTGGTTAGGTTGGGGGGTTAGGGTAGTTAGGTTTATATATAATTATATAAGCACAATAAATATATAATATATAATATATATATATATATATATATATATATATATGTAAACTATCCTAACCTAAATTAAAAAGATTATACCAAAATGAAGTTATTTCCCTGTAAAAACTACAGATTTTAGACATTTCATGAATAAGTTTATGTCATTCATAAAATTGACTAAAGTGCTTAGGCATTTCACGAAAAGACTAGTTTCACAATCTGAATGTAACATATATATATATATTATATATATTATATATATATATATATTATATAATATATATATAATTATAATATATATATATAGATATATATATATAATATATATAAAATATATATATATATTATATATATATATAAAATAATATATATATACTATTAGTATTTTATTTTTATTTTTTATTATTTTATTTATTATTTATTATATATTTTTATATTATAATTATATATATTATATATATATATATAATTATATATATATATATATTATATAATATATATATATATATATATATATATAGAATATTATATAAATGTGAGTAATTTCTGGTGGTTCATGCGTAAATATTTTGGTGGGGACATACTTCAAAGTGACCACCCATTACTCCTACAAACACACCTTCATTTCACACTATCGTTGCTCCGGGGGGGACTACCAGCCTCCGCAACCTTTTACCACCACCACCTTCATCATCACCCCCATCACTGCTTGTCCAAGGAAGGTCCCTACCAAGTACCCCCTCCCAAAAAAAGGGTAGACACAGGTTTGTCTCTATCTCCGGCATTACTAAGTAGTGTTTTTACTTTTAATCTAAGTATTAATTGGATGGTTTCTACCTTTACATTGGATTTTTTGTCTGCGTTACAATATTTCAAAAAAAGCCAGACGATAAAACAATGAAATATATGGGAAAAAAAAAAAAAAGGTTGTGTTGGGAATGATAGGACTGGGTGATGAGGGAGAGGTGAACCCAACAAAGTTGACAATGGTCGTTCAAGAGGCATTAAGCCACGTCTTTTTTAAAACTATTGTCGTTAAAAAGGGCTGACCGATCGCAGCAAGATAACCAATAAGATGTAATAGGAGTATGCATCAAAAAAAAGTAGCTCCCGTAGGATTTGTTTGCTAAAAAAAATTTATTTGTTTTTTGGTTTTGATTTAGGGTCAAACTATTGATAAAGATGGGGTTAAATTTTTTGCCCCGACCCCCGGCGGACCCCTAGAAATATTGCCCCCCTTTGACTCCCTCCCACATAGCTTACAAAATAGTGAAAAATTTTTTGATGTTTTTAGGACGATTCTGGGGTTTTTTGGACGATGCTTAATTTATTTTTGGTACTTTTGACACAACCAGATGTGGGTATCATTGGGAATTTCGGTTTTGTGAAATATAAAAATCAGTCCAGTGTTATAAAAATTTTAAGATATTGTGTTTTTTTATGAAAACTTTCCCAAAAACCCAATGACGGAGAAATCTAAAGTTCGTGTGGGACAAGGTCATAAAATTGCGTGAAGAGTGAACTTTGGGAAGATTCTTATCTCCAAAGAAGCCGGCCCGAGTTTTGTCCCAAAATTGAAGAGACAATGGGGAAAATTGAGATGTCAGTGGTATCAGTTCCAGTTTCGTTGATGGCTCTCTCTCATTCCAACAGAAAGGTAGTTAGATGCATGCCATCGAAGGAGTGAAGCCCAAATCACTTAACCCTGCCCCCTTGTTCGTACAACTCCCTCCCTAAATCCTCTTTGTTGATCCCATGGCTGATTAAAAGCATAAATAAAACACCGAGCATGAAGACTTTTGTAGACATGTCTGATCTGCGGGAGGCATTCACAAGCAAAATGAATGCTGGTTGGCATTTTGAGGGTCAAATAGTATTTGACCGTTTCTTGCCATCCCTGAAAAACAAGACACGCCCCAAAAGCGCAAAACCTCCCAACTGATTTGAAATAATTACGGGAAACGACGAGTTCTCAAGGAACTTCTGTCTTCATCCAAAAAAAAAAAAAAAGCTGACAACAATGTTCGCAGAGGGTTTTTGGAACAGCAAGAAAACAAAGTAAAGTTGGTCGTCGTTTTGAAAAAAAGATCAAAAAAGGGCCTTAAATTTTAAAAATTTTCCTGCCCATGAAGAAGCGATACGCGCCCTCATCAAGTTCGGCCTTGACAGATGAGAAAAATGGAGGGAAAAATTTGTGTGTGGTCCCCTGATACGGACGTCATCACGCTTTCCTTGACCTGGTTCTTGCAATCTATTTGGAGCCAAAATCATCTAAGTTCTTGATGGAAAAGGAACAAAGTACCAATAAATTGAGTGGTTTGACCCAGGGAAGTGATGGCGTCGCAAGTGTCAAGGACTTTTTGGGCTTCACAATTTTTTCGGGGTGGGCGAATGGGGTGGAACATTTGTTGGTGCCACCAAGAAGAGGTGGTACCTAAAATTAGATGAAAGATGATTGAAACACGACTGCTCTCGGGAGCTCGGTGAGGGTTGACGTCACAATGGAAATGGAAATGATGATCTCCTAAACGGTTAAAGGGTTTTGGGAGAGTTTGTTGCCGAGTATTGTTTCAACAAGCCCCACAAATCTACCAGCACTAGAGGGGGAATGTTTGCTCGAAGATTTGGAAAGAAAGATGTTCCCTCCCATCGTGCTTCTTTACTACCCCCATCCTCGGGGAAATTACATTTCCTGCGTCCCCAAATCCTACATTTCCCGCTGTCCAGATTTACCTCCCGTTAAAAACAAGGTTGGAGTGTGAAAAAATGGAGTCTATCTTTCTGTAAAATTCCTCAACTGCCCCGCCCCTAGGGGGTAATTTAGTGACAAAAAAGGTGTAAAACGGGTGCAAAAATACAGGGAGTTGTTTTAGGAAGGCCTCTCGTGCACACCCATTGTAAATGTTAGTTTGGGCTTGGGGAATTGATCTGTTCGGTTCTTTTGAAAATGATGATAATGATAAATTCATCCCTTGGCGTATTTTTCCATCATTTTTGTATGATGTATGATAATTAAAATTTTTGGCGTTAATGTGTACTCTGTCATTATCCTGAAATGTGAAATTTTCGGAAAATGAGAACTGCTGAAGTGGAATTTTTTTTATTTAATGAAATGGATAGTGATATGGAGTTTTTGAGTGAAAAAGAAATCATTTATTTGGAATTCGAAAATTTAAATTAAAAGGTTTATTTATTACACATTTATTATTTGGTTTTTTATTGTTTCAGTTCTGGGTTTTAATGAGGTGATGAAAAATGAGTAAATTAATTTTGGTTTTTTGCTGCATTATTGTTATGATTAATTTAGAACGAAGCTTTGGTGGGGTTAAAGTGCTATGTATGATGATAATTTTTTGGGGGGGTTTAAAATTTTGTTAAGATAAGAAAAATCTTGAAATTTTTGCGAAAACAGTATATGAAGGTGTATTTATGGATGTAGTTTTCAATTAAACCCCTTTTCAGTTTTTTTTTTTTTAATGTATGATGGGAGCATCCTGTATTAAGGCAGCGAAAGAACGTTTTCTAGTATGAACTTTTCGTTATTGCAATGGCTCATTTGTTTTAAATTTTTTTTCATTTTTTTTACATTGGTGTACAATGTTTTTTTCCTACAAAATATACTTGTAATAATATTAGGAATACTTTCTGTTATGAGTAAAAAATTTAAAAAAAAATATATAAAATGAAGTCCTCAATTTTTTTGAAGGCATATAACCCTTGATGGGACAATTTAAATTTCAAAAATTTAAAAATCTTTTCTTGTGTGTTCAAAAAGGGATTAAAAATGAAATTTTAGGTTAGGTTTTTAAAAAAATTTAATTACCTTCATTTTTTTTTTTAACAGTGAAACACCAGAAGCGATTATTTTCCATTTTCCCAGTCGCTTAAATTATTTAAAAAAATCGTCGTCTTTATAAAAACCTCTAAAACAAAACCAAGATCATAAAATCGGTAAGGCGAAGGTACTGGATGGATCAGTCCCAGGGGTGGGTAGATTTGAGGGGACACCCACGGGGGGGGCTGGGGGCGGAAAATTTTAACCCCATTTTTTTTCAAAATTTTTTCCCCCCCAAGGATCCAAAAATAATTGAAAAAAATTTAGCATGAATATCCTAGGGGAATACACTTCACCCGACTTAAGGCGAGGCCATCTTAAAAGTGATACTTGTGGTAGGAAGTCTTTCGTCCTACAATTTAACGCCAAAAACCAACAAAATTTTTATTCATTCTTTATTTTTGACTTTATTTTTTTAAACTTTTTTTCACAAATAGTTTTTTTCACGTGGAACACTGAGAGCTGTGACACCTCGTTTGAAAAAATTTTTGGGGAAAAAATTTTTCGATATATATATAATATATAAATATAATATAAAAATATACTAATAATAAATTTTTACAATATATATTATATAATATAATATATATTATTAAAATAATTTTAAAATTTTATATAATATATAATATACAATATTAATAAAAATATATATAAAATAATTAATAAATATTAATAAATATACTATATAAAAATGAATATTTTATAAATAAAAGAATACTAAATTTTTAATATAATAATATAATATATAAATAATATTAAATATATTTTTTTTTTTTTTTTTTTTTTTTTTTTTTTTTTTTTTTTTTTTTTTTTTTTTTTTTTTA
>JACEEZ010020043.1:0-22500 GCA_016584305.1 Chionoecetes opilio
GGAAAGGTAAGTAAGAGGGAAGGAAGACGAGAGAAGGAGGAAGAGGGGAGAGGTAAGTGAGAGGGAGGAAGAGGCAAAGGTGAAAGGTAGGGAAGGAAAGGAAAAAGGCGACAAATAGAAGGGTTGGAGGGAAGGGAGGAGGGTGAAGAGAAAGAGAGGGGAGGAGGAAGAGGAGAGGGAAAAGAGGAAGTGGAGGGGGGAGACAACGCATAGACCAGTGTGTGTCAGCCTTACGTAGCTACTAAGTGAACATATGTAATGCAGAGGAAGTAATACTGAAGGTAAACATAGGGTGAATATTAGAGGCGTGTGGGTAGGCGGGAGGAGGGGAGGAGAAGGGGGGCGGGAGGGGGGGAGGAGAAGGAGGGCGGGGGGAGGGGGGCGGGGGAAGGTCAATAGAAGGATGCTGCCTCTTATGTTGCCTTGCTTACCTTACCTTACCTTACCTACATTCCTCCATCCCTTCCTTTCTTTCCTCCCACCCTTCCCTTCCTTTCTTTCCTCAATCCCCAGAATCTGTCAAAACTTCCTCCTACTCATATTATTATCTCTTCCATTTATTCCTATTATATCTATTCTCTTTTTTCTCATTTTCCTTAATATTGCTGCTCATTTTATTCTCTTTTCTTATTTGTATTACTTTTATTTATATCCTTTTTTTTTCTTCAATATTCTTCCCGTCTCCTCAGTTTTTCCTTACTTCTATTTCCACTTCCTCCCGTCTCTCTGAATTACCTAACCTATATTTTCACTCCCTCCCGCCTTTATTTAACCTTTTCTATGATTCTTCCCGTCTATATATAATCACCCTCTTCCCGTCAAACCTTCATCTCTTTTCGGCAACCTTTTTTGACCATTTGTAAGATATCGTCGAAAATATAGAAAAAAAAGTAGAACAGAAGAGAAAATCTAATGACAACACAAAAACGTAATTCAATAACGTGTGTTTGTGCGCGCACGACTCCCTTTTGTGCGATTACAGGAACCTTGATTAATCCACATCATATAAAGAATCAAATTACGCTATAAAATGGCCTGTCACGATTTTACAATTTCCGATAACAAAGGCAAAAAAAAAGGGAGAGAGAGAGAGAGGGGAGAGGAGAAGAGGAGAGCGGGGAGGAGAGAGAGAGGAGAGAAAGAGAGAGAGAGAGAGGAGGGAGAGAGAAGAGAGAGAAGAGAGAAGAGGAGAGAGAGAGAGAGAGAGAGAAGAAGTATTTTGGGTTTTTTTGTGGGCAAAATAAACAAATATGAACGTTATTTTTCATGCAGTAAATGTTACTTTCATCCACTTACACACAACACACACACACACACAAACACACCACACACACACTAAAGAGACACACAGAGAAGAAAGGAGAGAAAAAAGAGAGATAAAGAGAGAGAGAGAAAGAAAGGGCCCTTTACATAAAAAAAATACCATCTGTTTTGGAGATAAAGGCGTTATTACTCTTTCCAATTGGTTAAAAAGCCTCGTTTTTTTGGTATTAATTTTCCCTTTCCGAGTTATCCCCGCGCCCGGGGCCCAAACCCAACCCGGGACCCCTCGTGGCGTCCCCTCGGGGCAGTGTGTGGATCTTTTAGTTGGGTTTAGGTTAGGTTAGGTAGGGTTATTAGTTTTTTGAGTGCTTTGGGTAAGGTATATTTGTGTGTTGTCTGTTATTAGGTTATTCAGTGTTTAATCTTTTTTTTTGGGTTATCAGGTGTTGATCTGTTAGTTAGGTATATTCAGGTGTTGATTGTTGTTGGGGTATATTCAGTGTCTTAATCTGTTAGTTAGGTATATTCGTGTGTGATCGTTAGTTAGGTATTTTTCAGTTCTTAACTGTTAGTTAGGTATATCAGTGTGTTATTGTTAGTTAGGTATATTCGTGTTTTGTTTGTTGTTGGGTAATTCAGGGGTTTTAAATCTGTTAGTTAATTGTTTTTTCATGTGTTGACGTTAAAATTTGTATCAGGTGTTGATCTGTTGTTAGGTATATTCGTGTGTTGATCTGTTATTTAAATTGATTCATGTGTATCGTTATTTAATTTATTCAGTGTTTAATCTGTAGTTGGGTTATTCAGTGTGTTGATCTTTTAGTTAATTGTATTCAGTTCTTAATCTTTTAGTTGGGTTATTCAGTGTTTTAAATTGTTAGTTAATTGTATTCAGTGTTTGATCTTTATTAGGTTTTTCAGTTGTTGATCTTTAGTTTAGGTAATTCGTGTGTTGTCTTTTATTTAAATTTGATTCAGGTTTTAATCTTTTAGTTGGGTATTTTAAAGGGTGTGATCTGTTATTTAAATTTGATTCGTGTTTAATCTTTTAGTTAGGTATATTCAGTTGTTTGATTGTTAGTTGGGGTATATTCAGTGTTTTAAATCTGTTAGTTAGGAAATTTCATGTGTTGTCGTTGTTGGTATATTCGTGTGTTATCTGTTAGTTGGGATATTCAGTGTTTTGATCTGTTAGTTGGTATATTCTTTTGGTTATCTGTTAGTTAGGTATATTCAGTGTTTTGACTGTTGTTAGGTATACAGTGTTTAATCTTTAGTTAGGTATATTCAGGGGTTTTGATTTTTATTAGTATATTCAGTGTCTTAAGCTTTAGTTAGGTATATTCAGTGTGTTGATCTGTTAGTTGGGTATATTCATGTCCTTAAGCTTTTAGTTAGGTATTTTCAGTGTTTTGATCTGTTTTTAGGTATATTCAGTGTCTTAAGCGTTAGTTAGGTATATTCATGTTTTGATCTGTTAGTTAGGTATATTCAGGTGTTAATTGTTAGTTAGGTAATTCGTGTGTTGATCTGTTAGTTAGGTATATTCAGTGTTTTAAATCTGTTAGTTGGGTATTTCATGTGTTTAATTGTTATTAGGTATATTCATGTTTTAAAATCTGTTATTTTGGGTATATTCAGGTGTTAAATCTTTTTATTTTAGGTATATTCAGGTTTTAAAATCGTTATTGGGTTATTCATGTTTTGATTGTTAGTTAGGTATATTCAGTGTTTTTAACTGTTTTAGGTATTTCAGTGTGTTGATCTTTATTTGGGGTATTTTCAGTGTTTTGATCTTTTTAGTTAGGTATATTCAGTGTGTTAATTGTTAGTTGGGGTATATTCAGTTGTTAATCTGTTAGTTAGGTATATCATGTTTAATCTGTTGTTAGGTAATTCAGTTGTTGATCTTTTAGTTTAGGTATATTCTTGTCTTAATCTTTGTTAGGTGTATTCAGGTGTTGATCTTTTTATTTTAGGTATTTCAGTGTCTTAATCTGTTAGTTAGGTATATTCAGTGTTTTGATCTGTTAGTTAGTGTATTCAGTGTGTTGATCTGTTAGTTAGGTATATCCAGTGTTTGATCTTTTGAATTTTGGGTTTAGTGTTTTAATCTGAGTTGTATTTCAGTGGTTGATCTGTTAAAGTTAGGTATATTCAGTGTCTTAATCTGTTAGTTAGGTATATTCAGTGTGTTGATCTGTTATTAGGTATATTCAGTGTTTAATTGTTGTTAGGTAATTCAGTGTGTTGATCGTTAGTTGGTAATTCAGTGTGGATCTTTATTTTAGGTATTTTCAGTTTTTAATTGTAGTTAGGTATTTTCGTGTTTTAAATCTTTTTAGTTGGTATATCAGTGTGTTAATCTTTTATTTAGGAAAATTTCGTGGTGTTAATCTGTTAGTTAGGTATATTCAGTGTGTTAATCTGTTAGTTAATTGTATTCAGGGGTTTGATCGGTTATTTAAATTTGTATTCAGGTTTGATTTTTAGTTGGTGTTTCAGTGTGTTGATTGTTAGTTGGGTATATTCAGTGTTTTGATCTGTTGTTAAGTTATTTAGTGTTTTAATCTTTTATTTAGGTTGTGAGTGCTTTGGTTTACAGGTATACGGGTGTATCTTTGGGTTAGATATTTGGGTGATTTTACCCTTTTTTCTCCTTTTTTTCCCTTTGTTTTCCTTTCTGTTTCAGTGGGTTAATTTGTCGGGATATGAGTGCGTTCTTGCCCTTTTTAAAATGAGGATAATAAATTTTTGGGAAATTAAATATAAATTAAAAAAATCTTAGTAAAGGTGTATATGAATAAAATCGTAAAAATATGAATAATTATGAAAAAAAATCTCAACATCTGAATAAATTGAATAAAACCTCTAGTCAAAAATGAATGTATATGAATTAAACCTTCTTATAAAAATACAATAAAAACCTCGAGTAAAAACTATGAAGAAATATGAATATAATTTTTAGTATAATATGAATAAAGTGAAAAATAATTAATGGCCAACTATAGAATAGCTTGATTTTGTTTCTACAAGGTTACTGAAAACTTAAGCAAATACCACTACGAATCTATTCAGGGGGTCTTATGTTATCTGAAATTCTGAACCCTTGAGCTCCAAAGTCTTTTGAATCATTACGACCCCAGACCAGTTTGAAAAACGATTCAGCTCATTTGCCCTCAAAAACAATAGATCCAAACACTGCTTTATTACTTTTAAAACGATGCAGCTACATATAGGAAAAAATCACGTGTAATTTCGGTTTTCTCTCTGTAACTGCTAAAAATACTACCACGGAGCCCCAAAACAGATGGCGGTGATTGTTCGAACCATCGGCGCGCTTCTTTAGGGCCATGAAGGTTGTCTGGGGGGTCAAAAAGTTTGGGGTTGATTCCTTGTTTGTTATAAAAATTCGTATCCTGGCTACGTAAAAATTAGTTTGGGTTTCATTTTTGTTTTGTATTTTGGTTTAGATTAATATCAATCAATCGACATTGGGCATACCCCGGGGGGGGGCGTCCCCTCCCCCCATCCTAGGGCCACTCCCCCGGGGCACCACGCGCGATTTCCATGCGGGCTCCTTTCCCATACCAAGCACTCTCGAAAAGAAACATCAACTTGCCCCACCACGAGCCTTGTGGGCGCCCCCTTGGGCCCCCTCCACGCCGGATTGTCTCTTACAGATACAACCCCAGGGAAGGATCGGTTTCAGGGGCGTGCCACAGCCCATATAGCCCAAGTGGGGGACGGACTTTTTGCAGGGGAAAAGGCCTCGATTCAGTTCACGGTGCAACGCTGTTTTACACGTAATATCCCAGCGATACCCCATGTTCGCGAAGCACTATTACCAAAAGGGATTTTATTGTCTTTCAAGTCACTATTTAGTGTCCATGTCTCACAACCATAGAGTAAGGGGATCAAAGCGATTTTAAGATCCGGATCTTTTTCCTCCGCCCCCAGGTAACGCAAACGCCAAAAAAAATCCCGCTGGCCGGTCCATAAACCCCGTGGGCTATGCCAAACCGCCGTAAGACTTTTAAAGTACCCGCCCTATTTTTGGGTGCCGTACCAAAATATGTAAAAATTTCCAAGATTAATGTCCTCGCCACACGCAGAACAGACTGTATGCTTCACTAGTAAGTCCCAAACACCGGACCTTGGGCTTGAGCCGGAGACCTCAAGCCCAAAGGCTTTTCCCCCCTCGTGCAGCGCCTCGAGAGCCATCACCAGGACCTCCAGCGATCAGCAAAATTTCTGTCATCGGAAAAAAAAATCAGTGGTTTTTGTGTGCCCCGGATGCCCACAATCACTTTGATCTACAACCTGTCCAAAACCCAGTCCCTACAAACGTTGAAAATGATGGGGGAAGGACGCACCCTTGCCTCACTCCTGTATTCAAGGAAAGAAGCCGGATACACCCCCCCACTTCACAGCACTCTCAGTAAATACGACCATTATCAAAACCCAAAATCCCCGCAGGGAAACCCCCGAAGTCGCAGAAATCCCAAATGACTCACGATGCACTGAAAACGCCTTTTGAGATCAACATAGGGTGCAACATCCCCCGTCGAAAATCACGTCGGCGTTCCACCGGACACGAAGGGTAGGATACGGTCCTTGTTGATTACCAGGCGTGAACCCAGACTGCGAGGCTCTATGCTTCCACAGATGGCGCGAAAACCGTTCAGCAATAGAGGGCAAGCACCTTTTCCTGGTACGTGAGCAGGGGGAATACCGCGGTAATTGGGTTTCAGCCTTACGGTCCCCCTTTCCCTTTCCAGATAGGGGGCCCACCGCCCCCTTTTCCAGTCGGGGGGAAGGGGGACCTATTTCCCCCACGGCAGTCAGGACAGCATGCAACCCGTGGGTCATGGCCTCACCCCCAGCTTTTAGTAGCTCCGCACTGATATTACAAAAAACCACGCTTTTTAAATTTGTACGCCCCTCTGACTTCGTCAAAAGAGGTGCGTTTCGTCAATGGGGGGGATCGGATTTTTACTGCCTGTAACCCAGTGGTGTGAAGCTCTCAGTTGGAGGGCCACCGGAAAAAACTGCCCAAAAATACTCAGCCCAAAGACCATTGCCCACCATGTCCGACACAGGCCCCATCTGCTGTTCGAATAGACTCGCCCCAGAAGGAGCTTGGGAAAGGAGCTTTTCAGGGCTCGGAGGCGGTCGGAGGTATTAGCGTTCAAAGACCCTCAAAATCCTCAGCGAGACTCCGACATACCTCCCTTGTCTCTCCCCAGAAGGGTTCTGTCCCCCCCGGGGGACAGAGCCCTGTGTGGTCCCGGTTCCCCGCCAGCCTGGCAGCGGACTCTCCTCGATTTTCTCACGTTCCCTGAGACAAAACCACCCTTGACCTCGGGCGCTCCCAAAAACTCCTTTTTGGGGCCCCTTTTTGAGTTTCACGTTTTTTAAAGGGATCCCCAGTTCTACAGGGGCCCCCAGAGCACCGAGCCATCAAAAAAGATTTGAGATGCCCCCAGCATCCTTGAGCACAGTAAGTCCTTCATTTCTCAAAATGAAAAAACGATGGTTACCTCTTTGGGTTCTTCTGGACTTGACATGAAGCTTTTAAATGTAGCAACAACAAGTTGGATCGTTCCAAAGAAATCAGATTAATATGTAAAGAAAAAAATATAAAGTAGGGAGGGACATTTTTGTGACAGTTTGCGACTTTTAAAACTTTTTTTAATCTTTTTTTTTTTATCATCACGAGACTGTTAGATGTGGGAAAAATCGCGGGGCAAACTTCCAAAAAATTCTCCCCTTGATACATAATCTACGGTTTCTTTTTCCGACGGAGGAGATGGTGGAAGAGTCAAGGAAAAATACCAGTTATTTATGCATCGTGTGGGGCTGAGTTTTAAAAAAGGAGATGGTGTTTAAAAAATGGTGGTGATGGGGTATGGTGGTAGATTGGTGGTGGTGATAATGGGATGATGAAGGGGATGGTGGGGGTGATGGGGTTATAAGAAATAAGAAAAAAAGAACTACAGAGCGAGGTATTCCCGGACAGCGTTATGGGTTGTGGTGACGATGGTTTAGGTGGGTAAAAGCCTTTAAGTTTAATAAAAGTGGTTAAGATAGTAATGAATCTACTGTGAAAACCCACGCGGGTTTAAAATTTGGTCTTTAATGGTTAAAAATGAATTTAGCCCCTAAAAATGTTTAATGGCCAAACTTATTTTTTGACCGAAGCAAAAATTTCGATTTCCGAACAGGGGAAAAGGCCCCGTCCCCCGGTTCTTAATGTTTCCGGTGTGACTTATAGTTTGCCAATTTATTTTTGGGCCAATTACCCCATAGTGTTCCAAGGTGTGACTTATAGTGTTGCCAAGGTGTGACTTTTTTAGTTTTGCCAAGGTGGACTTATAGTGTTTCCAAGGTGTACTTATAGTGTTTCCCAAGTGGACTTTTAGTGTTTCCCAAAGGTGGACTTAAGTGTTGCCAAGGTGTCTTATAGTGTGCCCAAGGGGGACCTTTTTAAATGTTGCCAAGGTGTATTATAGTGTTTTCCAAAAGGGGTGACTTAAGTGTTGCCAAGTGTGACTTTAATTGGGGAAATTTTGGAATTTTAGGGGTTTTAAGGGGGTTTTTTGCCAAAGGGGTGACTTAAGTGTTGGGTATTAAGTGTTGCCAAAGGGGTTTAATGTGTTCCAAAAGGGTTGGCAAGGGCCAGGGTCTTCAGTGTTTTCCAAGGGTGATTAAGGTTAAAGGGGTTTTTGGGCCAAAAAGGGGACTTTTCTTTAATTTATTGGTTTCCAAAAGGTGTACTTAAGTGTTGCCAAGGTGTGAATAGTGTTGCCAAGGGTAACTTTCAGGTTTGGGGGGAAATTTTAGTGGCCAGGGTGCTTAAGGTTGCCAAAGGGGGTGACTTTTAGTGTTTCCAAGGTTGGTAAGGTTTTTGAAAGGTTACTGAAAAATTTTTTTTTTGGTTTTTTTAAAAAAGGCCTGAAAATTGGGAAATTCAAGGTTTAGAAAGGCAAATTTAATAAAAATTAAAAAAAATTTGGGCAATTAATCCCCTTTTTAAAATTTGGTGACCCTTTCCCCTCAAAACAAAATTTTGTTTTCAATTAATTTTCTTGTTAGTTTTTTTTTTTAGCTATTCAAAAAAAATCCCTTAACTTAAAATTTTCTTTTGACTTTTAAAAAGGCCCCAAAAATTTTTCCTTTTATTTTATTGCATTTACCCCAAAACTTTCCAATTTTTTTCAATAAAAAAAAATTTTCCATTCTAACAATTCAATATTAACAGTTTCAATCTTAATGTTTCTTATCTTCATCTTTCCTTTCCCAGCAAAAGTCAGTAATGGCGCGGTAGTGATGGCAGCCTTGCATTCCACGGACAGGCGCAATATTCATAAAACAGGCAAATCATAATCGTTATTTGCAAAGAAAAATTTAAACAGAACCATCCGTGAATTGGGCTATAAAGTCATGTTGGGCTATAAAGTCATGTTGGGCTATAAAGTCATGTTGGGCTATAAAGTCATGTTGGGCTATAAAGTCATGTTGGGCTATAAAGTCATGTTGGGCTATAAAACTGTTCTCAACCTCGTGTCTGCAAACATTCTTTTAACTTGTGGATATGGCAACACTGCAGCCTCATCTTACATGCATTGCTTCTTTCTTTACTTCTTTCTTATCATCATTCTCACCCTCCAACACCTTACCTTATATGAAAATATGGCAACAATGCGTAACATCTCTCTCTCTCTCTCTCTCTCTCTCTCTCTCTCTCTCTCTCTCTCTCTCTCTCTCTCTCTCTCTCTCTCTCTCTCTCTCTCGTCCACGTATCCATACTAACGTGATCGGAAAGAAATGATCGAATAAAAGAGTAACGAAGAAAATGTTATGTTAAAATAGTTTTAGGTTAGATTAGGTTATTCTGTTCCTTACTACCAATACTGTTTTCATATTACTTTCTTTCCTACTTTTCGAGGATATGTAGTGTCGTCTTCACCTTAATCCACGTTCTCATAGGGCGTTACGAATCACGCAGCGACAGCCACCAACCCACACACTCTAAACCATATCTGCCTCACTACACTATTATCCACAGACGAGGTAATACACCACGTGCGAGAGCTTAAGTTTCCAAGCTACTAAATCCCTGTAACTCCTCCATCACCACCGAATACTTGATCAAGAGGTATGTGGCACGTGTTCATATTGGCCTGATCACTACAATTAGCTACTTAAGTCATTCATTCGTATCCATTTGTAAGGCACGTAAAGCTAAATAACGTTTGTCAGTGTAATCTCAAAATCTTTACATTCTCTCAGTTCAGGCAGTTAAGGTTGCCCAAAAATAAATATTTCCAGTGCATTTTGAGCTGCATTTATTAATCTAGCTTTAAAAAAAGTCACTAACTGTCTCCCAAAGCCATTAAGGGAGCAGAAACTCTTATTTATTTCACGCAGAAGAACTGTGAAATAGAAAAAACACATACAAAGGGGCGAAAAGAAACACAATAGCGGAGTAAAAGTCCTTCCTTCCTCGCACTCCCAAGGTAGCAAGACGACTGAGGATAAAGACACCGTTCACTCATATCGTAACAAACCTCATTTCTGCCATAA
This sequence comes from Chionoecetes opilio, assembly GCA_016584305.1. Classification (NCBI taxonomy): domain Eukaryota; kingdom Metazoa; phylum Arthropoda; class Malacostraca; order Decapoda; family Majidae; genus Chionoecetes; species Chionoecetes opilio. The sequence goes on from JACEEZ010020043.1 coordinate 9,853, forward strand.
CATCTGAGACCCTCGCCACCACCACCACCGCCGCCCTCGCCACCACTATCACCATCCTCACCACCCTCACCCTCACCGCCACCACCACCATGACCAGCGAACAGACAGGTGTGACGCCGTCCAACGAGGTGTGTGGAGAGAGAGAGAGAGGAGAGAGAGAGAGAGAGAGAGAGAGAGAGAGAGGAGAGAGAGAGAGAGAGAGAGAGAGAGGAGAGAGAGAGAGAGAGAGGAGAGAGGAGGAGAGAGAGAGAGAGAGAGAGAGGAGAGAGAGAGAGAGAGAGAGAGAGAGAGAGAGAGAGAGAGAGAGAGAGGAGAGAGAGAGAGAGAGAGAGAGAGAGAGAGAGAGAGAGAGAGAGAGAGAGAGAGAGAGAGAGAGAGAGAGAGAGAGAGAGAGAGAGAGAGAGAGAGAGAGAGAGAGGAGAGAGAGAGAGAGAGAGAGAGAGAGAGAGAGAGAGAGAGAGAGAGAGAGAGAGAGAGAGGAGAGAGAGAGAGAGAGAGAGAGAGAGAGAGAGAGAGAGAGAGAGAGAGAGAGCTATGTATGGCCCTATGGGTTGTTTAATAAAATTATTAAATTTAATCTACCACTTGATTTAGTATAGATCTCTATGAAAAATTAATTGTACCAATTATGTTGTATGGGTGTGAGGTCTGGGGTTTTGAAAACAATAGGCAGTTAAAGATAACCTGTAATAACTTTATGAGGAGGTTGTTGGGAGTGAATAAATCAACACCGCTGTGTATGATTTATGGTGAACTTGGGGTTAAATCAATAGAGGAGTATATTGATAACAGGATTATACATTTTTGGTTTAGAATTGCAAATGGAGATAACAACAAAATATCATCAATATTATATATGTTTGTTAAACAATTGTATGATCAAAACATCTATAGATCTCCTTGGATTATGAAGGTTAACCATTTGTTAAATAGTTGCGGTATGACCAATGTTTTTATTAGTGTAAATGATGTTAATGGTAATTGGTTAAAGGAAGCTTTCAAGCTAAAGTGTAATGACATTTACAAACAAACGTGGAAGGAAGAAACTCGCAATAATTTAGTTTGTGTCAATTACAGGATTATGACTGAAAATAAGGAAATGCAAAGTTATCTGATGAAACTACCATCTAAATATTCCAGGACACTATGTAAATTAAAGTGTGCTAATCATCGTTTACCGATTGTGAGAGGCAGATATACTAATATTAGAATTGAGGATCGTATATGCACCCACTGTAATATGAATGACGTAGGAGACGAATTTCATTACCTTTTTAAATGTACTTTCTTTCATAATGTTCGAAAGCAGTATGTAAAGCCCTACTACTATGTATTCCCTAATACATATAAAATTACTGAACTATTTGCCAGTAAAAATTATAAAGTGCTTTTAAACTTAGCAAAGTTTATTGTAGAAATTACAAGACATTTTAAGTAGAGCTGTTCCTATGTTCTAGAAATTATGTTTGCTTATCTGTTTTTGCTATCTATTACGTTATTAAGCTATTATGTTAACTATTACGCTATTAAGTCTAGTTACTTTTTGTTTTTTTCTTTTTTTCTTTACCAGGGTCAATACGTATATTTATTACTCATTTGAAGCTCTAATACCCCGTTCGGGGTCTGTATTGAGTTAATAAACCTTTAAACCTTTAAACCTTAAACCTTTAAACCCTCACCACCACCATGACCAGCAAACAAGGTTAGACGCCGTCCAACGAGGTGAGAGAGAGAGAGAGAGAGAGAGAGAGAGAGAGAGAGAGAGAGAGAGAGAGAGAGAGAGAGAGAGAGAGAGAGAGAGAGAGAGAGGAGAGAGAGAGAGAGAGAGAGAAGAGAGACGAGAGAGAGAGAGAGAGAGAGAGAGAGGAGAGAGAGAGAGAGAGAGAGAGAGAGAGAGAGAGAGAGAGAGAGAGAGAGAGAGAGAGAGAGAGAGAGAGAGAGAGAGAGAGAGAGAGAGAGAGAGAGAGAGAGAGAGAGGAGAGAGAGAGAGAGAGAGAGAGAGAGAGAGAGAGAGAGGAGAGAGAGAGAGAGAGAGAGAGAGAGAGAGAGAGAGAGAGAGCGAAAAAAAAAAGTGAGAAAGAGGGAGAGATAACTATGAAACATTCAATCTCTAAATGTGGCCGTATTTACCCTTTATTCAGAATATTATTCACACATCACTACAGCGCAAGCACTGAATAGCGCAACACTGATTGAAAAGTTGCCAATCGCCTTTATTTATTCATACCAATGTATATGTATGTATTAAATTATCCTTAACCATTATCATCAGCCCTTTTATTTCTAGCTTCCACACACGCTTCATTCAATAATTGTAAATAATCAGTAAAAAAGCAACAGAGAAAAGATTTATGGTAGGTTAAGTTATTCAGTTACCTTAGTTTAGTTTAAGTTAGGTTAGGTTAGGCTGTTAGGTTAAGTTAGTTTAGGTTTTTAGGTTATGTTATTCAGTTACCTTAATTGCCGATATTTTGTTGCTTTGTTACTTTATATCCTACTTTCGTCTCTCTCACCCTCCTCCCTTGTGTGTTTCAGACGCAGACGTGGGTTTAGGATGGAACTGGGAGATGTGGTGGACGTACGACGGCATCTCAGGTAAGTGTGACAACCTCATTACCTGCTCACCTGTCCACAACATTTGAAGAACCTATTACTGTATTTCTATCATTATATATCATCATCACTCGTACATACATTACACCACTCAATTATTTTATCTTTGAGTTGCTTGACAGTTGACTTCTCTCACACTATTACTCATTCTCACTCCGGCTCGCATGTCCAGAACATCTTACACTTGAAGAGCTGAATGCGGTATTTATTACCTCCGCCAACGAAGTTGGAGGAGTTATGTTTTCACCCCGATCTGTCTGTCTGTCTGTCTGTCTGTCTGTTTGTTAGTGTACAGGATTTCTCGAAAAGTTACGAATAGATTTGGACCAAACTCGGTATACCAAGTCTATTTGGTATAAGGAAGAACTGATTTAATTTTGGATGAAATCTATTGACAACTGTTGCCATGACAACCAATTGATGAAATATTTGGCCGGAGGTATGCGCTCATACTGAGTGCATATATATATATATATATATAATTATATATATATATATATATATATATATATATATATATATATATATATATATATATATATATAATTGATGAAATATTCGGGCGGAGGTATGCGCTCTACTGAGTGCCCCACCCCCCCTAGTATTACCATGTATCAGTATCACTCGTATATTACACTACTCAAATATTTTCGTTTAGAATTGATTGATGGATTACATTTCTTTTCTCACACAAATAGACAGGCTCAGGTAATGTATTTTTGTTAACTTCACGAACTCTGATAGTTAATTAACTCGCGATTCCAAGGCATTTAATGAAGTTGGTGTTTCACGTATACTAAAAAAATATTACAAAATTGTACTATCTGATGTCTGGTTGATTCATATTGTTGAGTTGATGAAGGTTTAGGTAATAAGTGGGTAGATTAGCACCGTTTGTGAGAAGAAGTGTTGAAGAGAAAGAAGTTTGTTTGAAGCATTGTTTTGTTTGTTGTTGTTAAAGTTTGCTTGAAATTGTATTTGTTGTTGTTGAAGTTTGTTTGAAGAGAAGAAGTGAGTAAACCTTAATAGACACTGACATAAGCTAACCACACGAACACGACCTTGAGAGACACGTGTCTTATACCTGTCTTCACACACACCCTTACAACCCTCAGCCCCTTACCTAAGACCTAAGAATGAACAACACAAATATCTATATACCGTGGCCGAATATAAAACATTGGACAAGGATTAGTAGTGATAGTATTATAGGAACCTGTGTGTGAGGGTTATGGAAGAACAAGGATTTTAAGTGAATTTCATACAGAAGAGTTATTGGAGAGGGGGGAATGCATTGATCATTTAATTACACCTGAACAAAGCCACACAAAGACCAATCCTCAACAACCATAGAACAGGTGGTTGAACATGTACTCATCCCGATAAAGCAACTCATTAATAAATCAAAAGGTCATTAAGCCAAACACATAATTAGGGCAACATGTTGATTACCAACGACGTCATTATATATGGAACAGTATTATGAAGTGTCCATCCGTGTGTTCATTAATTCCACCCACTTGAGCTGATAAAAAACGGTGTACGAGTGTCCTTTGATCGCGTCCAGCCCTTAAAAGCCTGCCAGGTGTCAAGGTTACTCAGGTGCGAAAGAATCAGGTGCGCGATAACTTTTTTGTCGAGCTCCAAGGTGTGCTAAAGTGGTGGTGATGGTCGGCCGATTTTTCAAACATGGACTTAGGCTAACCTAAGACTAACCATGGCCTTAGACAGACATTTCAGTTTCTTAAACATTTTTCCGGGGGGTTATATAATATTCTTAGACTTGGATGTTGGACAGGGTCGTGGGTGTCTAACAATTCCAATGTTATTTTCGTTAGTCTTCGACCAATCTGAGACTAAAACCCCCTTAAAAAACTGAAATGTCTGTCTAAGGCCATGTTTAGTCTTAGGTTAATATAAGTCTATGTTTGAAAAATCGGCCGGGTGTCAAAGTGGTTATGGTGGTGGTGGTGGTTCTTACATTTTTCGTGGTGACTGATATAGTGGTGATGATCATGCTTTTATTCAATCAATCAATCATTAGGGGCATACGCCGGGGGGCGCGTCGCCTCACCAACCCTACGACGCCACTCCCGGGGGTCACCACGCGCGAGTCTCCATGCAGGCTTTTTTCCCATACCAAGCAGCTCTCGACAAGAAACATCAACTTGCCCCAGCCACGAACCTTGTGGACGCCCCCTTGGCCTCCTCCACGCCGGATTGTCTCTTACAGATACAACCCGATGGGAAGGATCGGTTTCAGGGTTACGTGCCACATGCTCATATAGCCGAAGTTGGCGTTGACGGACTATGCAGGTAATAGGCTTCGATTCAGTCTCACCGTGCAATCGCTGACTTGACACGTAATCATCCCTGCGATACCCCATGATTCTGCGAAGACACTTATCACCAAAGGCATTGATTCGTCTCTTCAAGTCACTATTTAGTGTCCATGTATCACAACACTTTAACACTTTAACACTTTAACACTTTAACACTTTATTATGTTTGCCATTTTACAATATTTTATAATGATTATAACAGGATAGGGGGTTGCAAACAGCCCTTTACAAGCAAAAGCTTTTTGGGCAAAGGTGTGGAGAGAGAGGGAAAACACACAACCATATAGTAAGACAGGGATCACAAGCGACTTGAAGATCCGGATCTTTGTCCTCCTGCACAGGTACCGACAACGCCAAATACTCCCGCTGAGCGAGTCCATAGCACCGTGGGCTATGCCAATCCGCCGTAAGACTTCTTGACGTGACCCGCCGGCACTATGGACTGCACTACCAAGGTATGTAAAACTTTCCAAGATCTCAATGTCCTCGCCGCACGCATGAACAGACTGTACTGCTTCATCTAGTAAATCTCCAAACACCTGGACCTTGGTCTTAAGCCAGGAGACCTCAAGTCCCAAAGGCTTTGCCTCCTCGTGCAGCGCCTCGAGAGCCATCACCAGGAGCTCCAGCGACTCAGCAAAGATTACTGCATCATCGGCAAAAACAAGATCAGTGATCTTGGTGTTGCCGACGGATGCTCCACAATCACTTTGATCTACAACCTTGTCCAATACCCAGTCCATACAAGCGTTGACAAGTGATGGGACAAGGACGCACCCTTGCCTCACTCCTGTATTCACAGGAAAGAACTGGATACACCTGCCCCATACTTCACAGCACTCTCAGTCCCAGAATACAGACCGGTTATCAAACCAATAGATGATCATGCTTTTATTGGTGATGATTTATGCAGTGTATGTGTGCTTTTCAAATGGTGATGATAATGGTGATGATGATGCTATTATTGTTGGTGATTTATGCAGTGTATGTTTTTTTAAATGGTGATGATACTAATGATACGTATTAACTATGGATCTTAGAAATACTTATTTAAAAAAAGAAATGGTATTATATAAAGATAACATTTCATAAAGTACACGCTGAAAAAGGAAAGATGGTGAGGAGCCGGCAGCAGTGAAAGATGGTGACGGTGATGGTGATGAGTGCGATGGACAGTTTATGATGACGTTGAGAGACTGCTGACGCGGAAAGTGACAAGAATGATGTCGTCTCCGAGTGAAAGTTGAGGAAGACCAAATCTCTCACTCTCTCTATTTTCATGTTTACTTTCTCTCCCTCCACCAACTTTCTCCATTTAAGTTTGTATGTTTGAAATACACTTCCTAGGAATCAAGTTCATCCATTTCCTTTCAGTATCTAAGTTGGTTTGGTGTTTATTCTCTCTCTCTCTCTCTCTCTCTCTCTCTCTCTCTCTCTCTCTCTCTCTCTCTCTCTCTCTCTCTCTCTCTCTCTCTCTCTCTCTCTCTCTCTCTCTCTCTCTCTCTCTCTCTCTCATGGCATAGTGTGTAAGTCCGTCTGTCAACGTGTCAATCTCTTGTGGCCTTGTCAGTCAGGTGTGTGTGTGTGTGTGTGTGTGTGTGTGTGTGTGTGTGTGTGTGTGTGTGTGTGTGTGTGTGTGTGTGTGCGGCGCGCGCCGCGCTGTCTGTCTATCTGTCTGTCTATCTGTTTTTTGGACGCCTGCCTGTCAGTGTGTCCATCTGTCTGTCGCCGGTACAGCTCTCTCTCTCTCTCTCTCTCTCTCTCTCTCTCTCTCTCTCTCTCTCTCTCTCTCTCTCTCTGACTTCACTGTTACATCCTGAAATCCATGAACTGTAAGGGAGGTAGAGAGAGAGAGAGAGAGAGAGAGAGAGAGAGAGAGAGAGAGAGAGAGAGAGAGAGAGAGAGAGAGAGAGAGAGAGAGAGAGAGAGAGAGAGAGAGAGAGAGAGAGAGAGAGAGAGAGAGAGAGAGAGAGAGAGAGAGAGAGAGAGAGAGAGAGAGAGAGAGACAGAGAGAGAGAGAGACAGAGAGAGAGAGAGAGAGAGAGAGAGAATCATTACCCTCCCCATCGCAGAATCATTATAAACACCCTTATTTTCCGTGAACCTGTACAGTCTATGTTACCAAATTTAAGTTTAATAATAATTATAATATAACGAGTGGTCGGAATAAGCCTTGTTTCCCTTCATCGCTTGATCTGAAAGTTCGTGAGATAAGCGAGAGATTTCACCAACTAAATTGCCACATTTATTTTAATAGGGAATAAAACTATAATATTATAGTTTACTTTACTTTAGTTGGTGTATTTCAGTTTTAGTGAGATAGTTTAGTATTAGATAGTTTTGATAGGAGTTTTAGGTTTAGTTAGTTTAGATAGTTTAGTTTAGTTAGGACTTCATTTCTCTCACTAACAACCCCATTGAGTGAAATGAATTTGAATAGAAACTGGAAGAGAGAAAATAGAAATAGAAAAGAGATTTGAATGTAACCTTACGTAGAGGGTGAAAAAATAAGTAAATGGAAAATATAGTAAAGAAGCGCAACGATATTGAATGTAAGTTATATGTGTGTTGTGATTATGTATATTATATTAACGAGTAAACACACAAATGCACAAATATATACATGCATACACCATTGGTTAAACGTATGAAAACATAGGACGGACCAAAGAGAGAGAGAGAGAGAGAGAGAGAGAGAGAGAGAGAGAGAGAGAGAGAGAGAGAGAGAGAGAGAGAGAGAGAGAGAGAGAGAGAGAGAGAGAGAGAGAGAGAGAGAGAGAGAGAGAGAGAGAGAGAGAGAGAGAGAGAGAGAGAGAGAGAGAGAGAGAGAGGAGAGAGAGAGAGAGAGAGAGAGAGAGAGAGAGAGAGAGAGAGAGAGAGAGAGAGAGAGAGAGAGAGAGAGAGAGAGAGGGGAGAGAGAGAGAGAGGGGAGAGAGAGAGAGAGAGAGAGAGAGAGAGAGAGAGAGAGAGAGAGAGAGAGAGACAGAGACAGAGAGAGAGAGAGAGAGAGACAGAGAGAGAGAGAGAGAGAGAGAGAGAGAGCAACAAGTGACTTCAAATCCAATTTCACCTCAGCGGAATAAAAGCACACCCTCCCCAAGACGACATGAGACAGCAGGTGAATATGCAGCAACCGTTTTATAAATTCCCATTTTTACCTCCAGCCAGCGGGGAGGCAAGAGTCAGAGAGGAGGATTACATAGGATTACATAGGAATAAAAGACACCAGGAGACCTATTGGACCATGACGAGGGTATCTGCTGCACTACATACTACTAACTATCAACTACTTGTAAGAAAACAGTTGGAAAATGATACCATGTCCCTAAAGAAGATAGAAACATGGAAGTTTCGTAGTGCAGAATGATAGGATATGAAATATGCTAACTACAACTACCACTAGCACTACAACTAATCGATCCGGGAGACTAAATATGAATTCGCAGGGCACTATCAATGCCCATTTACTTTACATTGCGCGTCAAGTCCGTTTTTAAATGTAGTTATTGTGCTGGCTTCGATAACATTTGCTGGTAACTTGTTCCATCGATCAACGACTCTAACATTGAAATAATGTTTACGGAGATCGGTGATGCAACGTTGACCGTTTAGTTTTAAACCATTATTTCTTGTTGTCACTTGAGTTGAAAGCTCGAATAGGTTCTCTTGATTAATGACATCAAATCCTTTTAGGATCTTAAAGGTTTCTATCAAGTCCCCACGGATTCTACGATCCTTTAAGGAAAACATATTAAGTTTCCGCAGTCTCTCTTCATACGATGAATTTCGCAGAGATGGAATTTGTTTGGTTGCTCTTCTTTGCACTGATTCCAATTTGGCTTGATCTTTTACGAAACAGGGCGACCAGAATTGAACGGCATATTCCAAGTGCGGTCTAACCAAGGACGTGTATAATTGTGTCATTACTTTCGGAGTTTTGTGTTAAAAGTTGCGTTTAATAAAGCCCAACATCATATTCGCCTTTTTACTGGCAGCTAAGCAATGCGGACTGGTTTTGAGATCATTACTGATGATGACACCTAAATCCTTTTCCTGCTGTACTTCAGTTAACGATTTATTTTGCATTTGATAGTTATTTTTGAGGTTATCGTTGCCTATATGCATTACTTTACATCTATCGGAATTGAATTTTAATAGCCATTTATTACTCCAATCTGATAGTTTGTCGAGATCACTTTGTATGAGTTCGCAGTTTTCTCTAGTATATGCTTTACCGCCTAATTTGGTGTCATCTGCAAATTTCGATATTTTAGATACAAGTCCGCAGTCCAGATCGTTGATATATATCAGAAAAAGAGTGGGACCCAAGACCGAGCCCTGAGGCACCCCACTAGTAACATCTAACCAATCAGATGCCTCGCCATTTATTACTACCCGTTTGTATAGAGGAGGAGGAGGAGGAGGAGGAGGAGGAGGAGGAGGAGGAGGAGGAGGAGGAGGAGGAGAGGGGTTGGACAGGTAGCGTGAGGGATAGAGGGATGGAAAGAGGGGAAGGGTGGGAAAGGCAAGGAGAGGGAAGGAATGACATGCAGTAGATGGACGAAGGAACAGCTTGTGGTAATATATAAGGGAAAATATGGAAAGTAAGGAGAGAGAAAAAGGAGAAGAGAAGAAGAGGGGAAAGTGTGGTGGGATAGATATAATAGATAGATAGAATGATAAAGGGTTAAGAGAGAAAGATGGTGCTAAAGTATTTGTGTGTTGAATTTACTCTCTGCATGAAGACTTTAAGACTGCAACCTCCTCCTCTTCCTCCTCTTCCTTCTTCATCTTATTATTATTATTATTATTATTATTATTATTATTATTATTATTATTATTATTAATAATAAAATCCTCTTCTTCTCCTCCTCCTCCTCCTCCTCCTCCTCCTCCTCCTCCTCCTCCGCACTCACTTCTTCCTAAAGGTACCGGAAAGCTATTAAAAAACAAAGAGAACAATGCCGCCACTCCGACGGTAGAGAGAGAGAGAGAGGAGAGGAGAGAGAGAGAGAGAGAGAGAGGAGAGAGAGGATGAGAGAGAGAGGAGAGAGAGAGGAGAGGAGAGGAAGAGAGAGAGAGAGAGAGACGAGAGCGAGAGCGAGAGAGAGAGAGAGAGAGGAGAGAGAGAGGAGAGCGAGAGGAGAGAGAGAGAGAGAGAGAGAGAGAGAGAGACGAGAGAGAGAGACGAGAGAGAGAGAGAGAGGAGAGAGGAGAGAGAGAGGAGAGAGAGAGAGACGAGAGAGAGAGGAGAGAGAGAGAGAGAGAGAGAGAGAGAAAGAGAGAATGTGACAAGGAAAAGAACACATCTTCATAATATATACCTGAATTTTCAACATATTTTTCATAATCAAATAAGAAATGATCAAGGACTATGAACTAAACGAAATTATATACGAAGTTGAATTGGTCAGTTTTTTCATCTCATACTTTATTTTCTTATATATATATACTTATATATTTTGTTTTCTCTAGATACTAAACATAAGACAAAGAAAAAAAATCAACGACATGGAAGAAGATAACGACAAGAAGAATATCATCAGTAACAAAAATAAGGGAGAAAAGGAAGAAGTGGAAGCAATAAAACCAAGAACACATAATAATTATAACGTCGATAATAATTTTGTTAACGACGAGAACAACTTTATAATCAACAATAATAACCATAATAGTGGGGCGGATATGTAACATTTTTGGTGGAGTTGTGCACTTCTGGAAAGAAGCATGAAACTTTGTCCTAGGGGTTTTTTGGGTATGCTGATTTAAAAAATTGCGGTAACCACGATGTCACTTCAGCGGTTCCCGCCAAAAATTTAGAAATTCAAAATGGCCTCTGCAAAACACATTTTTGCCCATAAAACGACTCTAAATAGCCCGATTGCCTTGATCTTGATGTCTATACCTATGTTTTTGAGGTCAAGGAATCCAATAAAACACATGACAAGACTCATAACCTACATCTTCATGCTGAAAATTTTAAAATATTGCTGTTATAACACTAATTTTCATAGAAACGTATCATAGTGATTTGCACCTAACCTTAATTCCTTACATAATTGTGTTCATGCCACTAGAGCAGAAACCTGGTAAGGCTTGAATTTAGCACATTCTTGATGTTATTCATGCACCATTGTCATATAACTGCATAGCAAATTGTGTAAATGTAATAAATGTAATAAAACACAAGCTTTCATCATCCAATCTCATGTTGTTGTTATCAAGCAAAATCAGACTTGATTGAATGTTTGGAATCATTGGTACCTCAAGCAGAATCTGTTCCAAAAGTGGATATAAAAATTATTGATGGCGCTGCCCTTGTGCACATACTCGATTCGAAGAAGTCAAAGGCTTCTGTCAAAACTTTCAAGGACTACTCACAACTGGTGTTCCTGCCATATTTGGAACTTATGCTCCAGGATGTTGTTCGTTTGGATGTAGTCGGGGATGTATACAAGGAGGACAGCCTCAAGGCACAGACACGACAGAACCGTGGATCTGGAAACAATCTCAGAGTTGCCAACAACACAAACATGCCTATCAACTGGAAGAATTTCCTGCATTGCGATTCGAACAAAGAGAGTCTGTTCAAACTCCTAGCCAGTGCAATACAGGAGTTTCAACCCCCCGAACGGAAGCTAGTCATCTCTACACATGGCGAGAATGTTGTTTCATCACCCATATTCAATCTCTCGGACTTGTCCTGCACTCATGAGGAAGCGGACACACGGCTCCTATTTCATGCTTTCAATTCATTCAATCACGGATTCACCAAGCTGATGATACATGCTACGGATACCGATGTGGTGGTTATTGCAATTGCTGTGGCAAGTGTCTTAAAGGAGTGTGAAATATGGGTGGTATTTGATCATGGGTCTAAAGTACGGTATATCCCCTGTCACCTGATTTCAACTGAATTAGGTGATGATGCATCTTGGGGTCTTCTGTTTATGCATGCAATATCAGGATGTGATACTATTTCTGCCTTTTTTGGAATTGGAAAGAAAACAGCTTGGGCAGTATGGCAAAGTATGCCTCAGCTTACACCTACTTTCGTTAGTTTATCTCGTGCTCCAGCTCAGATATCCCAAGACGATATAGACCAAATAGAAAGATATGTTGTTCTCTTGTATCAGCGAACATCTGCACTTTGCCATGTGAATGAAGCCAGGAAGCAGTTGTTCACTAACAACCGTAAGATGGAAAACATTCCTCCAACATTACATGCCCTAGAACAGCATGTGAAAAGGGCTGTTTATCAGGCAGGGCATATTTGGGGACAGTCACTTGTAGGAAAGCCTAATGTTCCATCATCAGATATATGGGGCTGGGAGAGAGTGAAAGATGATTCCCCATGGACTCTATGCTGGTCTACTCTACCAGAGGCAGCCAAAGGTTGTCAAGAACTGTTGAAATGCGGATGCAAAAAGGAATGCACTAAAGATGCACTTGTGTCAAAGCAAATCTGCCATGTACACAGTTGTGCTTCTGCTCGGGACAGTGTAACAGAGAGTAAGAAGTAAATCTTGGCCATGTTAACACAACACTACAGTGACATAGTGACTGATATGTAAGAGTAATTCGACAACATTTTAAAGGGACACATATGCCGCACCCTTAGCACATGGTTTTCCTAGTTTTTCCATCATATAGTTCCTGCAGTATTGAGAAATACATATTCTAAAGGAACTAC
>JACEEZ010020043.1:27500-35000 GCA_016584305.1 Chionoecetes opilio
TTTTTTCAAAAATCTTATTAAATGCGGGAAGGATGGAAATGGGGCGATAATTATTTAAGTCACTTCTATCACCTGACTTGAACAAAGGAATTACTTTGGCTTTTTTTAATCGGTCTGGAAAGATACCAGTTTTTAATGAAAGGTTAATTAAATAGGTCAGAGGAGTAGATATTAAAGATGAGGCGTGCTTTAGTATTTTGGGAGATATGTCATCATACCCAGGCGTATCTGATTTCAGCGTGTTGAAGACTTTTTCAACGTGAGTTTTATTGGTAGGAGCCATATACATGGAAAAACTTGGTGAATTTTTAAGATATTTTTTAAAGTTAAATTCGTCTTCATTAATCATTGAACTATTTCTTAGAAAATGTTCATTAAATTTCATGGATTTCATTAGAACATGTTGAGTTAAATACAAAATTCCAATCGACAAGAGCATGATCACTGGTGAAATGCTCCATCGAAACCGTAGTAATTAATCTTTTATAAATAAACTGAGGTTCTTGTTTTGTATGTTCAAGTTTAAATTGAGACAATGTGAGAAAATTATCAGAAATATATGTTGAATATATAGTTACAATATTCTTCCAGTGTGATGAATATGGGTTAGATGTCGCTGAGGTGCTGGTAACTCGGGTTGGTTTGGTATTAAAGGATAAAGCGAGAAATGAAGACATTAGATGATGAAATTCAGAGAACATTGTTTTCATTACATTTCAATAAATTCCAGTTGAAGTATCCAAAATTATAACTACCTTGATATTTTTTTATATACAATGAGACAGAATGTCAGCATACATTGTTATGAAAACAATTGTAATTTCATAATTGGAGGTCTAAGATGCAAAAAAAGAATATTTCCTGTTATCATGAGAAGTGTCACCACTATGATTCGATAGAGAGTCTGAAATGGTTGCCTTTGGTGTGTGTTGATGTCGATTTCTGTGTGTGTGTGTGGTGTAGTGTGTGTGTGTGTGTGTGGTGTGATGGTGTGTTTGTGTGTGTGTGTTTGTGTGTGTGTGTGTGTGTGTTGTGTGTGTGGTGTGATGTGTGTGTGTGTATGTGTGGTGTATGTTGTGTGTGTTGTGTGTGTGTGTGTGTGTGTGTGTGTGTGTGTGTGTGTGTGTGTGTGTGCTGTGTGTGTGTGTGTGTGTGGGTATGTGTGTGTGTTGTGTGTGTGTGTGTGTGTGTGTGTGTGTTGTGTGTGTGTGTGTGTGTGTGTGTGTGTGTGTGTGTGTGCGTGTGGTGTGTGTGTTTACCTAGTTGTAATTACGTGCTGTAGCTATATGTGTGGTCCTGCCTCCGTAATTTATTTCCAGTGTGTGTGTGTGTGTGGTGTGTGTGTGTTTACTGTTGTTCGTGTGTGTTCTGTGTGTGTGTTTAATTCGTGTGTGTGTGTGTGTGTGTGTGGTGTGTGTGTGTGTGTGTGTGTGTGTGTGGTGTGTGGTATTCATCTCATCTAGTTGTATTCATCTAGTTTAGTCTAGTAGTCCAGTGGACCCCACGTGCACCCCCTGGACAATCTAATAAGACCTACTTTTTTAGATGCACAAATGTGTCTAGAAAACAAAAATCAATGTTAACACTGTCAACTAATGTCCCATGGGGTTCGTATGGCGGCCATCATGGATTTCGTCGATCGCGAAATATTTAACTTTCTCGAAATTACCAAAATGTCCATCAAATCACAAATAATGTAGTTACAAATTTAATTTTGGTGCCCACGTGACAAGAATAACATGGACTATTGTAATAAGAACAATTAATGCAGTAATTGGTGCAAGTTTAGTCATGGAACGGCAAAAACCTAAAAAAAGGCGGAAAAATTACCTCGGTTTCGCCGACAACTTTCAACATAAATGATAATAACTTCACTAATATACAACATACTGGTCAGTTTAACATATCAAAATCATCGTCTATTATTCCCCAATCTAATGCAGTCAAACAATTGACATACATATATGGTAATTTCGAGAAAGTCAAATATTTCGCGATCGACGAAATCCAAGATGGCCGCCATACGAACCCCATGGGACATTCCTTGACAGTATTAACATTGATTTTTGTTTTCTAGACATATTTGTGCATCTAAAAAAGTAGGTCTCATTAGATTGTCCAGGGGGTGCACGTGGGGTCCACTGGACTACTAGACTAGTTGTATTTTACAGGGCCAGAGCGACGCTCGTATGGCCCCGTCTCCATATCAACATTTTTATCATTCATCCTTAGTTCTTAGTGTTGGCCGAAGCCATCACCCTGGGAGGGGGGTTACAAACCCCCGGCTAACACCCGGTACCCATTCACTGCTGGGTGGACAGGGGCTCGGGTTTTAAGAAGACCGCCCGTCTGTCTTCGCTCCGCCCGGGGATCGAACCCGGGACTTCTCGGCTGTGAGCCGAGCGTGCTATCCCTTACACTACGGAGTTCCCCGAGTGTGTGTGTGTGTGGTGTGTGTGTGTGGTGTGTGTGTGTGTTGTGTGTGTGTGTGTGTGTGTGTGTGTGTGTGTGTTGTGTGTGTTGTGTGTGATAAATAAATAGTAAATCCAGCAATATACTTATACACATTATCCATATTCATTTCTTTAAAAAAAAGTGTTTCACTGTATAGTTTATTTATCTATTTTCCCTTCTTTTTTCTTCCTTCAATACAAAACATCCCCCCAAAACGGATAAGTTAGTACATCAACTAACATATTTTGAAGGCGGTATGGGAAGAATGGGAGAGGGGAGGGATATGGAAAGGTAAACGGAGAGGGGGGGGGGGCGGTACACTCAAAAGGGAGGGGTGAGAATAGGAATGAAGAGGGGAAGGAGAGGGGGAGGGAGAGGGGGAAGGAGAAGGGTAAAGGGGCACAGCATGACGGCCACAGTTAATCTACCTTAATCTACAAAGTCCCTTGGCGCTCACCTACATTTTAACGCTAGAAAATATATAATAATAAATACAGGTGTGGAATGTATCGAGGGCTGAACTGGAGAGAGAGAGAGAGAGAGAGATTCAGATTCAGATTCAGATTCTTTATTCCACCAATGGTGGTTATTAAGCACATCATTACATCTTTACAGATATGAATAGATACAAAAAACATAATAAAAATTACTGATAATGTAATGCAAACTAATTAAGAATAAAATATAATAATTATCAAGTAAAACTAAATAAAACTACTACACTTAGAACAACGTATTGTGTATGCACACTCGTCAAAAAGCTAAAAAATATATATAAAAGACAGTGACGTAAAAGAATAAAATCGTACCAGCGCATCAAAGCAATAAAAATAAAAATAAACATGCAACAATTCAGTAAAATGAGAGTAGGCCATATAAGATGATAAAACTAAACATTATTTGCTAAAAAGGAGTTTTTGAGTGCAACCTTGAAAGAACTCAGAGATATAGCTTGCGTGACAGCGGTTGGGAGTTCATTCCACAGCTTGGCACCCAGTACGGCAAGGCACCGCTCACCACTATAGGTCCTGGAGCGCGGCACATACAGCTTGTTATTCTGTCTGGTAACATTGTTTGTGACGTCATGTACAGTATTAAAAATACCAGTAAAAAGCCAGTCTGGATAAAATTCTCTTAAATCCTATACATTGTTGTGCAACGTCAAACTCGTGTTTTTTGTTTTATTTTCAGCCATTTTAATTCTCTGAAAATAGGAGATACGTGATCATATTTTCTGGCTCCTCCGATGGCTACTTTGGCTGCAAAATTCTGTATTTTTTGTACATTTGATAAAAGTGTTTCATTAGTGGTGCCCCATATTCTTAGGCAATATTCAATTAAGGTTAATACAAGTGATTGAGTGACGATAATCCTAGTCTGCTTATCAAAAAGATCTCCTATTCTATTAATATACATTAAAATGCCATTTACCTTTTTAGTTAACTCACTGACATGTACATCAAATATCATGTATCGGTCCATGTAAACTCCCAGATTTTTTACATAATTACTTGGATGAATTATGTCACCATTAAAGTTTAAGGTATGTTGGGGGGAATAACGAGACAAGAGCTGACGGTTCCCTATAAATATACATTGTGTTTTAGAAAGAATTTAACATTAGTCCGTTAATTAGAAATAATGTCTGCATTTGATCAGGTGCCCCTCAGTGTCTTTGATAAGTTTTATCAATATTGTCAAGTGTACTTGTATGTAAAAACTGGGTATCGTCAGCATATTGTACTAGAAAGCAGTTTACATGTTCCGATAAATCATTCACATATATTCCAAATAATATAGGCCCAAAGTATTGAACCTTGTGGTACCCCATAGTTAATGTTTTGCATAGTAGACACGTTACTTTCCAGACGAACAGATATAGTTCTTTTTTTTAAGTAACTTCTGAACCAAATTCATCAATATTAAGTTTAGCACATTTATTTAAGAGAATCTTGTGGTCCACACTATCAAACGCTTTTGAAAGATCACACAAGGTTAACAGAGATATATTTTTTGTTGTCTATGTTGGTATACAGTTTGCCCTGTAATTAAAGTGAGAGCTGTTTCAGTAGACAATTTTGGTCGAAATCCGTGTTGACTGCCAGAGAGTAACTTATTAGATTCTAGGTAATGTGAGAGCTGGTTAGCAACAATTTTTTCAGTATTTTAGAACTGATTGGTAAAAGCGATATAGGTCTGTAATTACTTACACAGTTAGGGTCACCACTTTTAAAGAGAGGAACTACCAATGCGTGTTTCCAGGCCGCCGGAAACTTACCGGTTATTAATGACGTATTGATAATACAAGTGAGATGAGAAATAATTACGCAAAGGCCGTCTCTAAGGAACTGTAACGAGATATCATCAGACCCGATAGAACTAGTAGATTTAAGAGATTTAATAGTTAAAACAACACTATTAATATCTACTGGCTTAGGCCTGAAGGCTGAACCGGCGTCACTAATAGAATAGTTCTTCTGAGGGAATAGATTATCTTTATCTTCTAATTGTTCCTGTGAACGTTTGTATGTATTTTGCCCGACTTTAGAAAAGAAATCGTTGAACTCCTCAGCTTTTTCACCGAGATTATCGAAATTGTAAGTGTTTGATTTACGCTTTTTGTTAGGAACAATTTCCCCGATAATCTTCCAAGTGGCAGAAGAGTTACCTCTTGAGTCAGAAAGGCGGTTACGGTAGTGTTCTGATTTTGATTTACTGATGAGTGATTTTACTTGCTTTTTTGCCGTTTTATATTGCTCTCTTAAATTACAATTATTCACGTCATTTTTAAGTTCTTTTTGCAGGACATTACGAGCACTGATCGCACTACGTACATCGTCATTCATCCATGGCGTAGATTGTCCTTTTATTACTTTTGTTACCTTAGGGGTAACAAAATAGAATAACAATAACAATAACAATAGGGGTAATTAAAAATTCCCACTTGATAATCTACATCATCGGTAGAGAATAGCTTGTTCATAATATGTATGTTATTAAGAAGAAGTGAACAAAATGTATCTTTACTATAATTTTTAAAATCACGGATAGTCTTTGTAACAATGGACTTTCTAGGTTTACTTACATTTATAACAGCAGAGATAAGATCATGGTCTGCGATAACTTGAGGGACAACATCATGTGATATAATAAATTCAGATTCATTAGTGATAATCAAGTCCAGTAAAGTAGCTGATGATGAGGTGGTCCTTGTCGGTACTTTTAACCATTTGCGTTAGATGGTTATTTTGTATTATTTTACTTAATTTTATTCTCTTGTCTAAAATGTCGTCATTAAAATCCCCTAGAATAAAAACTTTTTTGTTGGGGTAGGCATATCATCTTAAAAACGTCGTCAATATAATTAAAAAAAGTCACCAGAGCTTTAGGGTGACGATACACACATCCACGATAATGGCTGGAAGTTTTCTACATTGCACAGTGACCCATACATCCTCTACACCAGCCAGTCTTGGGATATCTAAGTTAATCATACAAGAACTTAAAGTGTTCTTTACATATATGCACACGCCAGCTCCTCTACCATTGTCACACCTGAATATTTTATACATAGAAATATCAACAAAATTATCTGGAATATGAGGAAGGAGCCATGTTTCACTCACACATAAAATATCAATGTTTCTCTCAGTAAGCAATAATTTAACATCATCAAGACTAGATAATAACGACTGAGCATTAATGTGTTCAATAGTCAAACAGTCCTTTACCCGGGTAACAGCGGCAGGTACGTCTTCGCCATCATTTCAGAAGTAGTATCCACAAAGCTTGTTTTATGTCCTAAAGAATAGCACTGTTGGCACTGGAGCTTGTGATCAAACCTACAGTTTGACTGAACATGGTTAAACTCACCGCAATTGAAACATCCGACTTTTTTTAGTAGAGTAAGCATCTCTTGTCACATTCTTGTCATTTCTGTATGAGCGATTATAATCTGTAAAGTTATTATAGTAGTCGTGTTTTTGCTCCCGAGGTGCTGAAGTAGGCGTACGGCTTTTGTATGAATACGGGTGACGGTGTGTGTTTGATGTCACACTGGAATAGTTGCCCCTCCATCGTCGGTCCTGGATTCATGTTGGTTGTTACGTTCATTGTGGGAGGTGGTGTCACTGCCACCAGCACTGTGCATAGACGTCCGCCATGTTGCTTCTGGGCTTCGAAGCCTCGAATAGTCAGGAGGCGAACGCGACTCGCCCCACTGCCTCCCAGTAGTTTGGGCGAGGCGGTGCCTTACCCGGGAAGTGAGAGGCAGCGGCCTGAGCATATGTTGTCGAAGTGGGTGGTGGGCGCACAGCAGGGTTATAAGAAGGAGGGACCCGTGGTGCCGTGTGCGTCCCTCCCTTAACATTTGGGAGCACGTTGTCATTTCTTTTATAGTTCGTGTTGGGGCACCGACATTACTTTTGATGCTGTCCCACTTTGGAGATAGCTTAAAAGAGGGACATTGTCTGCTAAAAGTACTAAAAGTCTGACTACACCATATCTGTTTAGAACACAGTTAGAAGAGTTTAGCAAAGTCATAACACATATCGTCTACTTCACCGTACCTAATTTAAAATCTAAGTCAGTCTTTAGGATGGAGATCTCATTGGATTCACCCCATTTATTGAGATGTTCATTAAAATCAGCAATTCTAGCCTGGAATTCCTCTGATATAATCGTTGGAGCTAGCTGACTTATATATATTTGTATACCGTCATTCTTTTCTTTAAGTTCTCCTATAAGTTCTGTCATTTGATCCAAAATACTCACTGGATCCATATCGTTCTGAAGGTCACACAGTCCCGCATATAGAAGCATTTTGCTGGAGTCCAGTTTAGCTTTTCCGACACCCAACATTTCAGTAGGTCAACGTTTGCACCTCTGATGGTCCGTATGGAGCAGTTTTCTACATCAGAGGGCAGCGCCCGTTGCAGGTTGGTGTCCCCTAGCAGGAGGGACCTTCCAGGTGTCACCTTCCAGGGCGCTGGGGTGTCTGGATTGGCTGTTTTATCCCGCGTGTTGTTTACACTTTTTTCAAGATCA
>JACEEZ010020043.1:50000-65000 GCA_016584305.1 Chionoecetes opilio
GAGAGAGAGAGAGAGAGAGAGAGAGAGAGAGAGAGGAGAGAGAGAGAGAGCAGAGAGGGGAGGGGAGAGAGAGAGAGAGAGAGAGAGAGAGAGAGAGAGAGAGAGCGAGACAGAGAGAGAGAGAGAGGAGAGACGGAGAGGAGAGAGAGAGGGAGAGAGGGGAGAGAGAAGAGAGAGAGAGAAAAGGAGAGAGAGAGAGAGAGGGAAGAGAGAGAGAGAGAGAGAACGAGAGAGAGCGAGAGAGAGAGAGAGAGACGAGAAGAGAGAGAGAGGAGAGAAAAGAGAGAGCGCGGTGCGGCGATTTTTTTTAGTTAACGCCAAGTATGCATGGTGGTAATTCATTTATCAGGAAACGAATATATCAATGGAAAGCTAATAACATTTTGTTCTATTGGTATTTCCATCTTATAAGTTGTCTCCAAATTTTTACATGACGACGAGTTTAAGTGATTTTAAGTTCATGCATTTTTCCCTTCATAATGCTCATAATGACATTTATTTAATGTGTTTACTGGTTTTATGGATAATCTTATAGAACAAACTTTTCCGAAATAAGAGTATCATTTATACATGTTTTAACATGATATACTGCGGGGTCATGCCTTGAGAAGTTCCGCGGGTCTAGAGTGAACGGAGAGGCCCTGGCAGCAAGATGGCGGAATGTTCATGAAAGAGTTTTACACGACTTGCCTCGCACCAACAACTCGATAGAAGGATAGAAGTCAATCAATGCCTGAAGAAAACTCGTTGATAAGTATGACCCCACCCCTTTCTGAGTATCTTCGTGGCATTGCTCACAATATATAGATGTAGAATTTCTGACTATGCCCGTCCATTGTCGATACACTTTTTGGTTTCAAATTTGCTTTTTAAAATTCTTATTTTGTATATGCTTTATGAAAAAATATATTTTAGACATGAATTTAAGACATATTTTATATAGATGCCTTTTATTTTATGCTAAAATTTTAATGCGTGTAAATAAAATGAAATTTAATGCCTACGGGCATGGTACCCGTAGGCATAATGTCCAATGTCCGGTAGGCATAATGTCCGGTAGGCAAACTGTCCGTAGGCAAACTGTCCGTAGGCAAACTGTCCGTAGGCAAACTGCACGTAGGCAAACTGTACGTAGGCAAACTGTCCGTAGGCAAACTGTACGTAGGCAAACTGTACGTAGGCAAACTGTCCGTAGGCAAACTGTCCGTAGGCAAACTGTCCGTAGGCAAACTGTCCGTAGGCAAACTGTCCGTAGGCAAAGTGTCCGTAGGTAAACTGTCCGTAGGCAAAGTGTCCGTAGGCAAACTGTCCGTAGGCAAACTGTCCTTAGGCAAACTGTCTGTAGGCAAAGTGTCCGTAGGCAAAGTGTTTCCCTAGGCAAACTGTTTCGTAGGCAAACTGTACGTAGGCAAACTGTCCGTAGGCAAACTGTCCGTAGGCAAAACTGTCCGTAGGCAAAACTGTCCCTAGGCAAAAATGTCCGTAGGCAAAGTGTCCGTAGGTAAACTGTCCGTAGGCAAAGTGTCCGTAGGCAAACTGTCCGTAGGCAAACTGTCCTTAGGCAAACTGTCCGTAGGCAAGTGTCCATAGGCAAACTGTCCGTAGGCAAAACTGTCCGTAGGCAAACTGTCCGTAGGCAAACTGTCCGTAGGCAAACTGTCCGTAGGCAAATGTCCGTAGGCAAACTGTCCGTAGGGAAAGTTCCGTAGGCAAAAAGGGCCGTAGGCAGTGTCCGTAGGCAAACTGTCCATAGGCAAAGTGTCCCTAGGAAAACTGTCCGTAGGGAAAGTGTCCGTAGGCAAACTGTCCGTAGGCAAACTGTTCGTAGGCAAAGTGTCCTAGGCAAACTGTCCGTAGGCAAAGTGTCCGTAGGCAACTGTCCGTAGGCCCAAAATGTCCGTAGGCAAAAATGTCCCTAGGCAAAGTGTCCGTAGGCAAACTGTCCGTAGGGAAACTGTCCGTAGGCAAACTGTCCGTAGCAAAGTGTCCGTAGGCAAAAATGTCCGTAGGCAAAGTGTCTGTAGGCAAACTGTCCGTAGGCAAACTGTCCGTAGGCAAAAGTGTCCGAGGCAAAACTGTCCGTAGGCAGTTTTCCGTAGGCAAAATGTCCGTAGGCAAAGTGTCCGTAAAGGCCAAAAATGTCCGTAGGCAAAGTGTCCGTAGGCAAAGTGTCCGTAGCAAAGTGTCCGTAGGCAAAGTGTCCGTAGGGAAGCTGTCCGTAGGCCAAAGTGTCCGTAGGCAAAGTGTCCGTAGGCAAACTGTCCGTAGGCAAAGGTCCGTAGGCAAACTGTCCGGCCACGAGTGGTAGTGGGGGGTGATGGTTAATATTGGTGGTAGAAGAAGTAGTGTACTTGTTGTTTTTGTAGTGGTGGTGGTGTAAGTAGAAGTAGTAGTAGTAGTAGTAGTAGTAGTAGTAGTAGTAGTAGTAGTAGTAGTAGTAGTAGTAGTAGTAGTAATATGAAAAGTATACTAAAATTATTTGTTAAAAAAATTTGTTTTGCAAATTATGTGCGATTCCATTGACACCAAAATGACCAAAAAATACACGCACACAAACAAATACACACACACACACACACACACACACACACACACACACACACAACACACACACACACACATACACAACACCACACACACCACACAAACCACACCGTACAGTTAAAACATCATAAACAAACACAGGGACACAGGAAGAAGCAATGCGACGAAAAAAACAAGGAAAAAACATAAAATAAAGAAGTACACTGCTTATTTACCACCCCCCACACTCTCTCTCTTCTTCCCTTTCTACAACCTCCTCCCCACCCTCTTCTCTCCCCCTCCACAACCTCTCCCCCTCAATCCCCCCCTCCCTTTCCTCCCCAACAGATAAACAAACTGGAAAATGCGGGGGAAAATAACTTCTAGTTCTGCCCGTCATAAAAAGTTTGATAACTATTTTCACCGTTAATAACAAAGCGAATTACTCAATGGTACAAATGATAATTATATTTGTTTCTGGCAATCAACTTTTATTCTCGTCTTGTTGTTTTTGTGTGACCTTCAACTTTTGTCTTTAGTGAGGAGGAGGAGCAGGAGGAGAGTGGGTGGGGAGAACAGTTTTTTTAACATTATGTCAATCCTGAAGAGAAAGTGGTGGTGGTGGTGGTAGTGAAATATGAGGATGAGAGAGGCGAGGAGACGATAAGGTAGTAGAAAAAGAAAGAATAAAAAGAGGAAAGAATAAAAAGAAGAGAAAGAAGATAAAAAGAGAAGAAGCAGAAGAAAAATATAAATAAAAAGAAGAAGAAAAAAAAGAAAAAGAAGAAGAAAAAGAAGAAGAAAAAGAAGAAGAAAAAGAAGAAGAAAAAGAAGAAAAAGAAAAAAGAACAAGAAGAAAAAGAAAAAGAAAAGGAAGAAGAAGAGGAAGAAGAAAAAAGAAAAAGAAGAAAAAGAAGGACACTATTATGAGAGAAGAGGAAGATGCAATGACATAAGAGACGGAGGGAAAAGAGAAGGAAGAGGAGAAAGAGAAAATTATTATGACGATCTTGCATGTGTGTGTGGACTCAGCACTAACTACCTGTCTACTGCGACCATTCCATTCATTTACCACCCTATTTGTGAACCTGTTTTTCCCTATTTCCTTTCTAAATCTCGCTTTTTTCCGCTTGAATCCGTACTTCTGTTCTACCCTGGGTTAAAGCGTACGAATCTTTTCCTACCTCTCCTTTATTAAATCCCTTTATCCACTTCAAAAACCGTCTATCAGATCGCCCCTTACGCTACGTCCTCGATTGAGTGTAATTTTTAATAAACTTTCATTCTCCTCTCATAACTAAAGTTACGCATCCTTGTATCTTTTGTCATCCTTCTCTGCACTTTTTTCTAACACACTATATCCATCCTGTAATATGGAGACCAAAACTGAACTTCATAGTCTAGGTGATTCCTGCTAGAGCCAGATAAAGCTTTAGAATAACTTCCGCACTTCTTACTTTTAAACCACTTCTGGTATGATCCTAATACTCTATTAGCTCTATTTCTGGCCCTACATTGTTTCCTAGGTCGGAGGTCTGGGGCTCACCCTCACTCCAAGATCTTTTTCACCTTCTGATCTTTTCCGCACGATACATTTGCTTTGGTGTATCTATTACCGGGTTCTTCTCTTCTTCTTCGATCTCTTCGCCTTCTTCTTTGCCTCTTCTTTGTTTCTTCTTCATCTTCTCCTATTCTTTTCGTTTTCTCCACCCGCCAGGGTGGCGCGGTTGGTATGAGTCGTGGCACTCGTGCAATCCCTGCATTCGGTCAGCGGTTCGAGTCCACCAAGTTCGTCCTGGTCTGGTGGGGCTTTGTCTAGTCAATAACCTTTGTTATGTTGGTACCTTGCAAAGTGTCTGATAAGAATCAAAGTTATCTTATCTTATATTTTTCTTTCACACACACCTCTTCTCCCCTCCTCTTCCTCTTCTTCTCTTCTTCTTCTTTCTTCCTATTCTTCCTTTTCTTCTTCTCCTCCTCCCCCCTCGATCACTTTGGTTTACGAGGCAACGGTCGACCCCACGTTTGGCGAGGGTCCAGTGTGTGTTTTCCGCCTTCCTCACTCTCTCCTTGGATACTTTATTAAACAGTCTACCTCCACCTCCTCCATAACCTCCTTCCTACCTCCTCCCCCCTCCTCCTCTCCATCTCTTACCAACCTCCATCCTCCATCCTCCTCCTCCTCCTCCTCCTCGCTCCATCTCTCCTTCCAACCTCCTTCGCTTCATTCTTTTCCAACACATGAAACACTCCGCCTTCCTGTGACACATTTTCTAAACTTGCCGTCTCTTCTTATTCTTCTTCTTCTTCCTCCTCCTCCTCCTCCTCCTCCTCCTCCTCACCTCCTCCTCCTCCTCCCCTTTTACACCGGGCGATTACTTTCAGTAGTAACATCAGTAAGACAAGCGAAGTCGCAAGTAAAGACAAAAGTTCTTGTGATTATCGAAAGGCAACTTCAGAAAACAAAAAAGAATCTTAACGAACAACGATTGGAAATGTTTTATCTCAGAAAGTAACGACATAACTGTACATGGCATGATTCACCGGTTAAGGCTTAACTTAGCAATAACTCCTCATAACCGATGCGATACAGGCGATCTTTTCAAACATTAAACCGAAATGGTGGACCCGCGAAATCAAGGACGAAAGCCTTGCAGCTAAAAAGCGTGCATCTGAAACACAAAGAAACACACAATGAAGACGACAAACGCGTCAACGACAGCATTAACCGAAATAAACGAAAAAAAACTCATTAAGCAGAGCAGAAAGAATTTTTTAAGTACGTATTGCCGAAATGAGCAAATCAAACCCAAAAGAATTATACCAGCTATGTTAAAAGGAAAAAAGTATTACGTCAACCTAGGACCGTTGGATAATGGAAATGGCGAACACCGAAAAATGAAGATCTTGGCGGATACTTCTACAATTACTTTTTTGCATCAGTCTTCACAGTGGAAAACACCGCTAAAATCAACCCATCCCGAAACCCAAACAAAGGTACTTGCCTCAGCTCATTACCTTCAGGAATGGGGACATTTTGCTCGCGATATTAACATGAAATAAACAAAAGCTCCTGTCCTGGACAAAATGTCGACCAAACGCATATTAAAAAAAGCAAGAACGCAATATTAAAAACCACTTTCCATTTTTTTAATAATTTCCTTTTATTCACCGAAATGTACCGTTCGAATGGAAACCTAGTCAATGTCACACACCCCATATTTTAAAAAGGAAGCAGTCGCAGCCCGCAAACTATCGCCCAAATCAGTTTAACTCAGTTGCTGAAAATTAATGAATCCATTATAAGAGACAAATCGTAAGTTCTTTTTTTTTAGAAGAAAATGACGCACAATCAAAGATTCGCTAGCATGGATTCAGAACTAAACGCCATTCCTCTCAACTACTTTGATTTTTAGCAATAGTGTATTCAAAATGTAACGACACACAGGGCAGTAGACGTATTTTACCTCGATTTTCAAAGGCGTTCGACAAAGTTTCAAGATAAAGTGTCTCATTCCAAAGGTAAAAAGCTTAGTGGTCGGGTCATTAGGGCGAAAAAAGGCTTCGCCTTCACCTAGGTGAAGGAAGTATTTTGAGGTCTTATTCTAAGCATTTGTGCCGCTGGATCCGAAATCGTAGTTTTGGGTCACTCGTTAGCGGTAAAGAGTTTTCGCGCATTTGCAATTTGGCGAATTTGGCAATAAAATTGGCAATTTACACTTTGCAGAATGAGACCCAGACGTCGTATAGACCTCGTTTGACTCCAAATTCGAAGCTTTATTAAGAGTGCATAAAATGTTATTGAGTACTTCGTGGTTGTATCTGTTCGGATTACTGATTATAATGGAAAATTAAGAGATAAGTGGAAAAAAATTGGGAAAAAAATTAAAGGAATAATTTTCGGCCTTAAAGCCTGAGTTACTTAATAATTAAAAACTAATTTTTAATTAGTAAAAAAAATTACCATAACACTAATTGTTTCTTAGACACATTTAAATTAACACCGATTTGATGCAAGGGTGGGTGATCATTATTGCGTAGAACAGGGTATTTCAACTGAAAAATGCTTTAGTATAAGACCCTCAAAATACTCCTTCACCTAAGGTGAAGCGAATGCTCCTTTTTTCCGCCCGATGACCCGAGTATTAATCGAACACAAAATTCAACACACGAAACCGAGTCCTCCATCCGCGTATTTTTGGAAAATAACAATTAGAACACAAAAAATCCCTTCTTTTCGATAGCGCGTTCACAAGTTTGAAAAAAATCGAATATCGAGTCGTCTAACGCCAATCGACGATCCATCATGCCCGATCTTTCCTCGTCCGTTTGATGCACATTCTCGGGGGAGGCTCGGGGCAAAGCTCCGAACAAGGAGTCTGCAGCGTTGACACAGCGGCGCGATTGGTCGATCAGTTCGTCTTGTGCATCCGCACTCTGCATCCATCCATGATACTTTGCGGGGCGGGAGGCAGGGATGGAAGGGATAGTCGCCAGGGTTTGGTGTCCGTAGCCTTACTTGGTCTTGTGAGAGGTCAACCAACTCCTTCTTCACAGCCCCCTCCCAGACGAACGGCCTGTAGCTGGGCTCGCATATGTGCTGGGTGTGGCGTTGACTGTCGAGGGGCCAGGTGCTGCTCCAAACCTTTCTTCTTCTGAAGTGCCGTCCACATCGCCTGCGCAGAGAGCAGGTATATCCGTAATTCTGCTCACGAATGCGGCACAGCACGTCCAGGCTCTCTTCGTCCGGGACGCAGGGCTTCGGAGGTGTACCAAAGCAGTCGAGGGTTGCCTTGGTCGGCCGCCTGGAACATCAGGCCAAGCTTGGCAACTTGGCCCTTTCTGAAGAGGGCTCAAGTGGTGTCCGCAACCATTCAGCAGCAGGAAGGACGTGATCACATCCGCGTGAGAGCCATTCACTCGTGGGATGAGCTGAACGTTGAAAAGTCGTCGTGCCAAGCTGAGCACGTGTTGGGAGGTATCTTGGGGGAAGTGTCGGAGGAGGAAGACGAGGACGTCAGTCGTCCGGAGAAACACGGTTGCCTCCACATCTTTTGTCAGGCATGGAGAGAGTGATATATCATCTTAATGTCCCGCTTCTCTTGTTCTGAAACGAACTTGGCTCGTCCGGTCCAGAGTAATGCCACGGCTGTTGTCCGCGCCACGCGCAGACGACGCGTATCCCATGATGGTGCTGGATTTGGGAGGCAATGAGGAGAGGTCATGGCAGTTCTTGTTGCTTTTTGGTGACAAGATGTGTAGCCATGGTCATATCCAGCTTTGATCCTCGCGCTGCTTGGATGTCGATATCGTATCCTCCACCTCGCATCTCGCTGGTCCGTCGTCTTGTCTTTGGAGGACGCGCGCGATGTCGTACCTGTCAAGACAAGGTGCAACTCCCCGTTAAGCAAAACCCAGTTTGGGCAACTCTCTGCAGGAGGGATCCACCAGTCCTTAAAGTTTTTGCTGAGTCCGGATACGTGGGTGCTGCTGAGGATACGCCATCCCGTCCCGAGGACCAGCAACGCGAGATGATGAGGGGTTGCGAGACCGTGGAGACCGCCGGCGTTCATCTTCTCCAGAACCCTGAGAAGGCCCTTTTTGTCGTGACCCGCGGGTGGGCCTTGGTCGTCAAGAGGGCAGAGGGAACAGGGAGAGCTCATAGGTTTGGAGATGAATGGTGCGAAGGTCCAGACTGCTTGTCGAGTTGGAGGGCGAGCAGCAGGCGCGCGAGTGAAAGTCTGAGGATCCCGTGGACAATCCCTGCTTCCTCCGATTGAAACTTTGGCTTTCGTGCCCAGCGTTTTTGATATGTATTGGTAGGCTGACGACTGTGCGAGGACCTTTCCCATGGACTTTGCCTCGGCAGTGCTGATCCTTCCCTCTTCGTACTTTCAAGAGAGCTTCCTTGCCAGTCTCCTCGATTCTTGTCAGTGCGTCCACCATCTTATCTGGAACACCTTGCGGGAAATGTACGGTGGTGAGTGGGGCTTTCTCGCGAGTGAAGGGGTTATGCTGGCGAAGAAGACCACAACCTCCTTTGGTCATCCTCGTGTGTCCCCTTCCTTTCGTGACCGCTGGTGCTGGCCCCTTGTGGTGAGCTTTTGGATGCCGTAGCAGAACTTCCGAATGATTTGGCCTGATTTTGCCAAGAGTTCGTCCCCTTGGATCAAGAAGAATTTGGTCCTCGTCGAGGATTTGTTCAGTGATCCCTACAAGCCACACCGTCACCTTTCAGAGTCCGGTTCACCTGTTTTCCAAGGCATGGTCGCAGCCAAGGTACGTGAAAGTTACCACGACTTACGACGACCGCAGTGTTTCTCCAAGTACGTCCACGCTCTTGGGATCTTGAGGGCGGAGGTCCTGCCTCTGGCCACGTAAAACCGGAACGAACCGGGCGTAGGACTTTCGCTTTCATCGGCGACAGAAGAACGGTGCCGAACTCCTCCAACGTCTTCAGGTGCAAGCGCCCAGTCTCCTGTCCGCCACAGACCCTGTTGTAGTTCAAAGCAGGAGTACCAATCTTGACGTACGGCATGGATAACTTGCTCAAGGGACTGTCGTCCCTGATATCCCCTGACCTCAGGATCTCAGCTGGGTGCAAGGATCTCAGGGCTTTTCTTGAAGGAATCCAGTCTTCCATCCTCTGCCAACTCCTGGACGGGGCGAATTCTTCCGGCGCTCTCCATTGTCCCGGAAGAGAACTTGAGAGCAGAGTGCAACTTGTGAGGATTATGTGTGCCTCAATTCCGTCCGCGGTTGACGTGGTTTCCGGCCAAAATTCTGCCGACTGTGGCGGTTATCGTACACCCCCGGATCTCGTGGAGCACCTCGTCGAGGGCCGCTCACCCTCCAGGAAAACCCGTGCACCGCAGCTGGCTAGACGACGTGTACGTCGACAAGGCGGACGATCCAGTTTTCCTTCTTTCAAGTTCACTTTATCTCCAGAGCTTTGGATAGCGCCATGTCGGCAGCAACAAGCACCGGAGCCCCATCGCCGTTCAGCGCTTGTTGAATTTTCTCCATATATCTGGTCATCATGGGAATATGTGACGAGTACTCCTGGCGCTGGAGAGTCGAGAATGGGCAAGGGTGCAAGATTGTCGTCGGTTGGACAGGCGGAACATGCACTGTCGGTGCCAACTACCAATCGTCCCCTTCTAGAGGCCTCCTTGGCCCTCTACGAATTCGCCTTTCGAGCCCCCCTTGGCCAGCATACTCCCCGACGATCCTCCTTGGGCGTCCGGGCGAAGGCCCTCTATCTCCGTTAGTTGCACCGCAATGACACATAACGATATTCATTGCGAGACCTGGGAAGGAAAATGTGCGATATAATAATGAATTATTTTATTATTTACGGTTTATAGCTCATTTCTAAAATTATAGCCAATGAAATTTTACATTTATTTGCGATTTCATACCGTATTCATGAAAAATACGACCATGAAGGGGACAGTCAGAGAAAAGTAACCATGTTTCTATTAATCAGCAGACGGTAGTGCCTTTGATGAGAACAGATACCAGCCAGAACATTTCGATGACTTTTTGATGTGAAATTAAGGGCCAAAATTATTCTTTTATATTTTTTTCCATTTTTTTCCACTTATCTTCTAATTTCCATTATAGTTCAGTAATGGCCGAACAGATACAACCACGGAGTCTTAGATAACATTTTATGCACTCTTATAAGCTTCAATTTGAGTCCAAACGAGGTCTCTAACGACGTTCCTGGTTCTCATTCTGCATTTGTAATTGCCATTTTATTGCCAAATTGCAGAATTGCAAATATGCGCAAAACTTACCGCTAACGAGTGGACCCACTTACGATTTTCGGATTCAGCAGGCACAAATCCTTAGGTAAGACCCTCAAAATACTTCCTTCACTAATGTGAAGCGAATCGACCTAAGTGCCCTCACAAAACCTTTGTTTTACGATTTGACAGATAAGACCCGTTTTCTCTATCCAATTTTGAAGAATGGGCCTGTTATACCAAAAGCTTTTTCGTTACTTTGCTAATGAACGCTTTTATGGGAACTTTGTCGAACCCTTTTGAAAATTCGAAGGTAAACTAACGGCTACTGCCCTCGTGTGTTTTGTCGTACATTTTGAATAACACTATTGTAAAAATCAGTAAGTTTGAGAGGCATGAGCGTTTATTTTCTGATTTCCAAAAACAAAATGCTGCGAATCTTTGATTGTGTCATTTTTCTTCCTAAGACTTAGACGATTTTGTCTCTTTATGAATGGATTCCATTAATTTTTCCAAGTCAACTGATGTTAAAGTTAACTGATTGGGCCACGATATTTTCCGGCTGCGACTTGCTTCCTTTTTTAAAATTATGGTGTGACATTTGCTAGTACGCACGGTTTCCATTCGCACGGTACATTTCCCGGTGTGTAAAGACTTATAAATAAAATGGAAGTGGTTTTACTATTTTCGTTCTTTGCTTCTTTTAATATGCGTGGCGACATTTTGTCAGGAAAAAACCCAGGAGCTTTGTTTTTTTCAATGTTATTTTATCGCGAAGCAAATGTCACATTCCTGAAAGGTTATGGCTGAGGCAAGTACCTTTGTTTCTGTGGTTTTCGGATTGTTGATTTTGCGTGTTTTCCACTGTGAAGACTGATGCCAAAAAAGTATTTAGAGTATCCGCCATAGATACTTCATTTTCTGTGTGTTCGCCATTTTCCATTTCCAACGGTCCTATGGTTGACGTCATTACTTTTTTCCTTTTAACATAGCTGTATAATTCTTTAGGGTTTGATTTGCTCATTTCGGCAATACGTACTTCAAAATTTTTCTTGCTCTGCTTAATGAGTTTTTTCGTATTTCGTCTAATTCTGTCGTGATCGCGTTTGTCTTCTTCATTTTGTTGTTTCTTTGTGTTTTTCATATGCACGCTTTTAGCTGCAAGGCTGTCCTTGATTTCGCGGGTCCAACCATTTCGGTTTAATGTTTTGAAAAGATCGCCTATATCGCATCGGTATTGAGGATTGTATTGCTAAGTTAAGCTTACCGTGAATTCATGCCATGCTACATTTAGGGTCGTTACTTTCTGAGATAACATTCCAATCGGTGTTCTTTAAAGATTCTTTTTAGTTTTCTGAAGTCTGCTTTCGATAATCAAGAACTTTTCTTTACTTTCGACTTCGCTTGTCTTCTGATGTTACTACTGAAAGTAATCGCCCGGTTTGGTAAAGGAGGAGGGGGAAAAAAGGAGGAGGGGAGGAGGAGGAGGAGAGGAGGAGGAGGAAGGAGGAGGAGGAGGAAAAAAGGAAGGAAGAATAAGAAGAGACGGCAAGTTTAGAAAATGGTGTCACAGGAAGGCGGAGTTGTTTCATGTGTTGGAAAGAATGAAGGAGAAGGAGGTTGGAAGGAGATGGAGGAGGAGGAGGAGGAGGAGGAGGAGGAGGAGGAGGAGGAGGAGGGGAGGAGGAGGGGGGAAGGAGTAGGAGGAGGAGGGGGAGGGGGGAGGGGAGGAGGAGGTGTTGGTAAGAGAGGGAAAGAGGAGGAGGAGGGGGAGGAGGTAGGAAGGAGATGGAGGAGGTGGAGGTAGCCTGTTTCATAAAGTATCCAAGGAGAAGAGTGAGGAAGGCGGACAACACACACTGGACCCTCGCCAAACGTGGGTGTCGACCGTGTCCTCGTAACCAAAGTGGACGAGGGGGAGGAGGAGGAAGAAGAAAAGGAAGAATAGGAAGAGAAGAAGAAGAAGAAGAAAGGAAGAGGAGGAGGAGGAAGAGGGGAAAGAAAATATAAGATAAGATACTTTGATTCTATCTAGACACTTTGCAAGTACCAACTACAAGGTTATTGATTATACAAAGCGCCACCAGACCAGGACGAACTTGGTGGACTCGAACCGCTGACCGAATGCAGGGATTCTGCACGAGTGTCCACGACTCTACCAACCGCGCCACCCTGGCGGGTTGGAGAAAAAGAAAAAGATAGAAGAAGATTGAAGAAGAAAAAGAAGAAGGCAAAGAAGAAGGCGAAGAAGATCGAAGAAGAAGAAGAAGAACCCTTGGTAATAGATACACCATAAGCAATGTATCGCTGAAAAGATCAGAAGGTGAAAAAGATCTTGGAGTGAGGGTGAGCGCAGACCTCCGACCTAGGAAACAATGTATTGAGGCCAGAAATAGAGCTAATAGAGTATTAGGATTCATTACCAGAAGTGTTAAAAGTAGAAGTGCGGGAAATTATTCTAAAGCTTTATCTGGCTCTAGTCAGGCCTCACCTGACTATGCAGTTTCAGGTTTTTGGGCTCCATATTACAGGATGGAAAATTTGTGTTGTTAGAAAAAGTGGGAGAGAAGGGTGACCAAAATGATACAAGGGATGCGTAAATTAGTTATGAGAGGAGATTTGAAGTTATTAAAAATTTCACTCACTCGAGAGACGTAGAGTAAGGGGGGGATCTGATAGAGGTTTTAAGTGGATAAAGGGGTTTAATAAAGGAGAGGTAGGAAAAGTTCTTACGGCTTTTAAACCCGGGTAGGAACAAAAAGTAACGGATTCAAGCTGGAAAAGCGTAATTTAGAAAGGAAATAGGGAAAAACTGGTTCACAAATGGGTGGTAAATGAAAGGAATGGTCTCAGTAGACAGGTAGTAGGTGCTGAGTCATTGGGGAGCTTTAAAGGGGAGCTGGATAGGTTCATGGATGGGGATGAAAGGTGGATGTAGGTAGTGTTAGGTGACAGGAACTACCACGTGTAGGCCTCGCGGCCTCTTGTAGCTTCCTTATTTTCTTATGTTCTTATGTTCTAAGAAGATCAAAGAAGGAGAAGAAGAAGATCAAAGAAGAAGAAGAAGGAGAATATCAAAGAAGGAGAAGAAGATCAAAGAAGAAGAGCAGAAAGTAACACCATCAGATATCAGCCAACATCATATTGTACATGTTTAGACCCAAAGCAACACAAACTAAGCCCAAAAAGCAACACTCTTGATACACACAGTTTACAAAGAAGGTGTTACATGAATCCCCCCTCCAAAAATTAAGAGAATAAGCACAACACAAAAAAACAATACTATCTCTATCACTACTATCACTTCTATCACTATAAAACAATATAAAAAGTCTAAGGAAGGAAGATAAAAACCTTAAAAATCTTGAATGAACACTGTCTGTCCGAAGAGAATTGGAGGAGGAGGAGGAGGTTGACTTTCAAAGGGAGTTTTGAGCTCGTTCCCTTTACAGAGGCGAGAGGGCGAGGACAGGCGGCTGGTTTGCCCTTTACGAGGCGAGGGATGAGTCGCGCGGCCCGTCACTCATCTGCGGCGCGTGGACATTTCTCGCCTCGCCGCCCAGCAAACGAGTATCAAAAGCATCACAGCCTGCCTCGACCCTCCCTCCCTACACCTCTCTCTCTCCCTCCTTCTCTCTCTCCTACCCTCCCTCCCTCTATCATTCCCTCACTCACAGCAGGGCAAGACTATGGCCAGACGTGCTGCCGCCAGCAGCACCGAGCAGCAACACCGGGAGATGGAGGCGTCATCGCGGCAGGCGGCCTGGTATGCCAAAGCCACCGCCTACCGCCTACTGCTTCCCACCCGCCAGCTTTCCAGGGCAGACGAGGTCAACTACACCGACTCCGGCTTGGCTATCGCACCCTGGAGGAGCTGAGGGACGATTTCGAGAGTCGGCAGTGTGACCACTGTGGCCACCTCGCCCGACACCCACTAAGGCACTACCTGCTGTCCTGCCCAGCCACGGCTCAGCTGAGGCAGCAGATCGGCGGCCCAGAGGACGACGAGAATAGGGCAGCCCTGGTGCTCCGGCGGGCACTAGAGGACCTGCCTCGGCTGTTGGTAGTGGCGCGCAGTGCCCCTCCCCCCCACTGAGCGCACCACGCACTACACAGCGCAACATGGAGCGAGGTGACGAGCCTCGCTCACAGGAAGTCGCTCGTGACTCCAGCGGCGGGCTGGTGCCCGCTCATCAAATAAGAATCCTACGCCTTTACCTTCCATCACACTACACGACAACAGAACAACGTCAAACAGCGAGGATATAGCACAGGGATTTAACGAGTACTTTTGCAATGTGGCGAACACCCTGGCACAAGTAAGATCAACTCCTGTTTCATATAAAAGCTTCCTTCCTGAACCTACTCAATTTTCATTTTATCTAAAACCTACGACAAACTTAAAAATCAAGTCAATAATTAAAGAACTTAAAGTAACATCACCAGGTCATGATGACATTCATATTAATATAATAAATAATGTACTGATGAAATCTCCCCTTTCCTTAAATATATCATAAATAAATCCTTTAAAGAGGGTTCCTTCCCAAAGCACTTAGATTGCAAAAGTAATACCTATCTATAAAAAAGGTGACGCAACCCTACACACTAACTACAGACCAATATCAATTCTTCCAAGTTTCAGTAAAATCTTTGAAAAAATTGTCGTAATATGACTAATTAATTATCTTACTCAGCATTCCCTATTAACAGAGTCTCAGTATGG
>JACEEZ010020043.1:70000-80000 GCA_016584305.1 Chionoecetes opilio
CCCCACACACACCCACCCACACACAAGCTTCTCTGTATACAATGACATCCACCAAGGAGGCAATCACACTTCTCTTTCTCCTTTGTGTATGTTTTCTTTAATTAATCATTTCTATTTAATTTTTCAATGAAATCATAAATATCTGTATGCAAAATATACTAACACAAAAATGTATGTTTAAAAGGACACATGTTTATGACTTATATTTACATTTGCATACATACTCTCCCTCCTGTGCGTCAATACAGGTCACACACGTGAATTAAAATAAGAAATAATATATGTAAAAAACCCATAGCAAATTAAATATAATAAAATGGACGTCACTCACTGCATTCTCGAGGCTCTCCATCAATAAGACCATAACACAATTAAAATAAATAAAAAACGTTCAACACTCCATACACTCACTTTAGAATTCATCTCGATGTTTTTTTCATTTCTCAAAATTTTGAGTTCGTTCCCGTCAAAAAAAAGTAAAACTGATATATTTACATCTGAATAGACTCATTCTTCTTCTTTTTTTACTCGCATCAATTTACAGACAGAAAATAGAAAAAAACTATCCGATGGAAGTTGCCTGTTTGCTGTTCATTAACCCATGCTTTATTATTGCTGTACTATCAACTGTTCCTAATTGACGCCATGATACGAACACTCAATTAACGAAACAATACGAGTTTATGACATGATTTATTAAATCAATCATTGGGGGCATACGCCGGGGGGCGCGTCGCCTCGCCCACCCTACGACGCCACTCCCGGGGGTCACCACGCGCGAGCTCCCATGCAGGCTCCTTTCCCATACCAAGCAGCTCTCGACAAGAAACATCAACTTGCCCCAGCCACGAGCCTTGTGGGCGCTCCCTTGGCCTCCTCTATGCCGGATTGTCTCTTACAGATACAACCCGATGGGAAGGATCGGTTTCAGGGTAGCGTGCCACATGCCCATATAGCCGAAGATGGCGCTGACGGACTATGCAGGTAATAGGCCTCGATTCAGTCTCACGGTGCAATCGCTGATTTGACACGTAATCATCCCAACGATACCCCATGATTCTGCGAAGACACTTATTACCAAAGGCATTGATTCGTCTCTTCAAGTCACTATTTAGTGTCCATGTCTCACAACCATAGAGTAAGACAGGGATCATAAGCGTCTTGAAGATCCGGATCTTTGTCCTTCTGCACAGGTACCGACAATGCCAAATACTCCCGCTGAGCGAGTCCATAACACCGTGGGCTATGCCAATCCGCCGTAAGACTTCTTGACATGACCCGCCGTCATTATGGACTGCGCTACCAAGGTATGTAAAACTTTCCAAGATCTCAATGTCCTCGCCACACGCATGAACAGACTGTACTGCTTCATCTAGTAAGTCTCCAAACACCTGGACCTTGGTCTTGAGCCAGGAGACCTCAAGTCCCAAAGGCTTTGCCTCCTCGTGTAGCGCCTCGAGAGCTATCACCAGGACCTCCAGCGACTCAGCAAAGATTACTGCATCATCGGCAAAAACAAGATCAGTGATCTTGGTGTTGCCGACGGATGCTCCACAATCACTTTGATCTACAACCTTGTCCAATACCCAGTCCATACAAGCGTTGAAAAGTGATGGAGCAAGGACGCACCCTTGCCTTACTCCTGTATTCACAGGAAAGAAGCTGGATACACCTGCCCCACACTTCACAGCACTCTCAGTCCCAGAATACAGACCAGAATACCAGATTTATTCGATGACCCAATATTCATACAGAGTTTTCGAGCAAAGAATACGACGAATTGACATTTTTGATTGAGAGAATAGTGTGTGTGTGTGTGTGTGTGTGTGTGTGTGTGTGTGTGTGTGTGCGTGTATGTGTGTGTGTGTGTGTGTGTGTGTGTGTGTGTGTGTGTGTGTGTGTGTGTGTGTGTGTGTGTGTGTGTGTATTCATCTAGTTGTATCTAGTTTTATTTTTTACAGGGCCAGAGCAACGCTCGTATGGCCCCGTCTCCATATCAACATTTTTATCATGTATCCCTAGTGCTTAGTTTTGGCCGAAGCCATCACCCCGGGAGGCGGGTCACAAACCCCGGCTAACACCCGGTACCCATTCACTGCTGGGTTGACAGGGGCTCGGGATTTAAGGAAACAGCCCAACTGTTTCCGCTCCGCCCGGGGATCGAACCCGGGACTTCTCGGCTGTGAACCGAGCGTGCTACCCCTACACTACGGAGTACCCGTGTGTGTGTGTGTGTGTGTGTGTGTGTGTGTGTGTGTGTGTGTGTGTGTGTGTGTGTGTGTGTGTGTGTGTGTGTGTGTGTGTGTGTGTGTGTGTGTGTGTGTGTGCGCGCGCCTCGTTCGTTACATCCAATTGGGACATCTTTTTACTGTCTCTTTTAATGCATCCTCCTCCTCCTCCTCCTTCTTCTCCTGCCACTTTCTCTTACTCCTCCTCTTCCTACCTCCCCACTTCATCACTATCCTTCTCGTCTTCCTGCTCCATTAACTTCCTAATCTTATATCCTCCTTCGCCTTCTTATTCTTCTTCTTTCTCCATTAATTTCCTCATATTATATCCTCCTCCCCCTCTTCCTCCTCCTCCTCCTCCTCCTTCTCTTCCTCCTCTTCTTCTTCTTCCCAAAATACAATCGGGAGGAAGATAACGTTGTATTGACATACATGAAGACTTTCCTTGTGTATTTAAAAAGATTGATAGAATATATATTAAATATATATATATATATATATATATATATATATATATATATATATATATATATATATATTTTATATATATATATAAAACAATATAGAGTAAGCCATTGATTCTTGATGAAGTCGGTGTCGCCATTAAAGTTGGATAAAAAAGTAAAGAAAACGTATAAATAGACTAGTGACGACACGGGAAGGTTAAGTTTTATGTGGAAAAAATAAAGTTTAAAGTAGCTATGCAATGATGAAGTGTGCGATGACTGTCGCACGCACACACACGCACATGTCCCACACCACACACACACACACCACACACACACACACATAAAACACACACACATAACACACACACAACACACACACACCCCACACACACGAGAAATGATTAAGAAATTCAGTTCCCAGAGCCGATTTAAAAGACGAAATCTATTGCAGCTTGGTGCCAGAAATGAAAGAAATGAGAGCGAGAGAGCGAGACAAAATATTGGATGAGAAAATTACTATTTACTCCTTCAAATCAGGCGAATAAATGATTATTTTTTCCTCTTTCACTTTCAAATTCCTTGGAATGGAAGGAAGTTCTTTGCCTAAATGTATATCTTCGTCTCTCTCTCTCTCTCTCTCTCTCTCTCTCTCTCTCTCCTCTCTCCTCTCTCTCTCCTCTCTCTCTCATCCTCTCTCTCTCTCTCTCTCCTCTCTCTCTCTCCTCTCTTCTCTCACTCTCTCTCTCTCCTCTCTCTCTCTCTCTCTCTCTCTCTCTCTCTCTCTCTCTCTCTCTCCCCTCTCGTTCTGCCCCAGCTCTGACCGGGCTTGGACGTTGCCTGCACCAGCTCTGGAGAAGTGTAGTATTCCCCCGGAGCCGTGGTCAAGCCTGGTTGCCTCACCACCCTGGCTCGCAGACATGCAGTCCCCCCAGTGTCGATGAAGTAAGGGGGATCTCGAGATGAGTGACTCTGATTCTGCAGCGGACTGGGTACAGCGTCCGATTAAACGACGTAGGGGGAAGATGGTCCCTTCCAGATCGTGAGCAGAGGTCAAGGGGGGAGCAGAGGACCCTACGATGGAGGTAGAACAACATCAGAGGCAGGAGCAGGAGGCCCCCGCGTTGGAGGAAGAACTGAATCAGAGGAAGCGTCTGTATTTACCCACTGGGGACTTAATGACACTATCCAGAAGAGAGTGTGGGCAGCGCGGTTGGCTGTGAAGCATCGTGAGTTTCCGCCTGTTGTTGAAGGAGGGAGTGAATAGGCCGTTTGTGACTGTGGAGGGGGAAGCTGCGGTGGACTACCTAACGACAGTTGGGTTTCAAGATACTGTCCTTGTTTTACCTTGGTAAGCTTGCAAAATATACCAAAGTCTTTATAGCGCCCTATGATAAGGAACTAGACCCTGAGTTTTCTGCTGACCAGTGACTTTTAATGTTGTTTGGGCCAAGCGTCACGTGATTAACGAGCAAGAGAAGGCAAGTGTTGTGGCACTTATGACGGGTGTGGTTCCAGATCGCATCTGGGTGCCAGGAAATGGATGGAGGAGAGTGAGAAAATATGTGGAGCTGCCTCCTATGTGCTTTAATTGCTGTAGGTATGGCCATAAGGCTTGGCGTTGTCGATATGACGCGGTGTGTAATTTTTGTAGTGGCAAGCCCAGCAGTAAGGATTGTGCTGCGAAGGTTCAGGAGGGTGTGATGATTCCACCTAAGTGCTGTAACTGTGGTCAGGCCCATAACGCAGGCTCTACAAGGTGTGCGAAAAGACCCTCGTTAATGAGTGCAGTCGAGGTCATTCCGAATGAAGCTCCGAGACAGATTGTGCCTGCACATCCTCCTGAAAGGAATGCGTGGTTTCCTGCACTGAGTGATCAAGACGAGGCACCGGCAGTGGCAGTGTCGGTCCCTGCTTCACGTGATATACCAAAACGTACGACTCAGCCTCATAAACAGGCTGCTAATGATGGACTGCAACCAATTCTGAAGTATTGGACTCCCCGCAGGGCCGGCGGGCGGGATGTGGTAGGTGCGGCGGCTGCGTCTGAGGAGGCAGCGCCACCATCGCCGCCAGTTAAGAGCCCCAAGCACCAAGCTGTGTTGCCTTCTCTGCGACAGGGGAATGTGGCCGACGATGTGGAGGATAATGATGCCCTCAGGTGTCTGGTATTTTGCGTTACCAGACTTGAGGCTGACAATAGGAAGCTGCAGGAACGACTAAGGAGATTAGAAGAGCGGCAAGGCGACGTGGCGACAAGGCAGGCGTCTACGACAAAAAACGGAGCTGAGGGGAGGTTGGTGAAACCTAAAGAAAAAATCAGTTCACTCATTGGTATTTTTGACCG
Organism: Chionoecetes opilio; assembly: GCA_016584305.1. Lineage (NCBI taxonomy): Eukaryota > Metazoa > Arthropoda > Malacostraca > Decapoda > Majidae > Chionoecetes > Chionoecetes opilio. The sequence continues at coordinate 75,022 of JACEEZ010020043.1, forward strand.
AGTTCTCGCTAAAAGGGTGTGTTGTTGGGTGATGAAATGCAAGGGTCTGATTTAAGCAAGGTGATACTGGAAATAGTGCAGCACTGGAAACAAGCATAAGTACTCTCAAATGTATATCCTGGACTGTAAATGGCCTTGGTGCTCGGATTACTGACCTGCATTGTTATGTGTTGCATATTGGTATTGATGTGGTGGCATTGCAGGAAACACTGGATCGGGATGGCACTCTTGTGCGACTACGTAATTGTTTTGTGGATGATGTTTCAGTGCAATATTCTTTGCTACTGTTGGCGGCTTTTTATATATTTTTAATTTTTTTATGTAGGTGTCTATTTTGTTTGTCAAGGTGTTTTGTGATTGTGGGAGATGTTTCATGAGATGTATTTTGTAATTGGGATGTGGTACTGGGTGTGATTAGAAATCTGTTTCATCCATTTGTCTTGTGTTGTAACATTGACAATAAAGTTATCAATCTCTCTCTCTCTCTCTCTCTCCCTTTTTTCCTCCTCTTTTTTCTTCCTCTCTCTTTCAATCTCTTTCTCTCTCGCTTATATTTCATAATTTTAGGCTTTTATTTATATTATTCAAGATTTTTTTCGCTGATTTTTTTCTCGTTTATTCTTGTAATCTAATTGAGTTTTGCTTTTCACGATATTTTGGCAGAATATTTTTTTTTTTCGATTATTTTCATGCTAATTTTTTTTTTTTTTTAACTCAAGTTTCTCATGTTTTTTTCATGCATTTAGTTTTCTTTCTTGAATCTTAAATCAATTTATTAAAATATTTTCTTTAGTCATATTTTGCATTTCAGTTCAATGTTCATAAATATTCAGAGCTTTACTTGCATCATCATCGACAGACCTCTAACCTCTTATTGACCTCTTGTATTGACCTCCCTTCCTAATTCCCTCCTTCGCCTTGCCCCCCCTCCGCCCCCCCCTCGAGTGTCCAGGTGTTGAGTTATTTTGTTGTTTACCTTTATGACGAAATCCTTCTTCACCTGTTTACTGTTTTCCAATGTCGTGTTCTATAACTGTATGTTTCGTGTATGTCTGTGTCGTGTGCTGATTGTTCCCGTTCATCTGTTGGTCTGTTTTGTTTTGCTCTTTTGTGTTTTAGTGAGCTATTGTCCATTGTTTCTATTTGTGTGTGTGTGTGTGTGTGTGTGTGTGTGTGTGTGTGTGTGTGTGTGTGTGTGTGTGTGTGTGTGTGTGTGTGTATCGTTCGTTACATCCAATTGGGATATCTTTTACTGTCTCTTTTAATGCATCCTCCTCCTCCTCCTCCTTCTTCTCCTGCTACTTTCTTTTACTCCTCCTCTTCCCACCTCCCCACTTCATCACTATCCTTCTCGTCTTCCTGCTCCATTAACTTCCTAATCTTATATCCTCTTTCGCCTTCTTATTCTTCTTTTTCTTCTTCTTTCTCCATTAATTTCCTCATATTATATCCTCCTCCCCCTCTTCCTCCTCCTCCTCTTCCTCCTCCTCTTCCTTCTCCTCCTCCTCCTCCTTCTCTTCCTCCTCCTCTTCTTCTTCTTCCCAAAATACAATCGGAAGTAGGATAACGTTGTATTGACATGAAGACTTTCCTTGTGTATTTAAAAAAGATTGATAGAATATATATATATATATATATATATATATATATATATATATATATATATATATATATATATATATATATATATATATATAAAACAATATAGAGTAAGCCATTGATTCTTGATGAAGTCGGTGTCGCCATTAAAGTTGGATAAAAAAGTAAAGAAAACGTATAAATAGACTAGTGAAGACACGGGAAGGTTAAGTTTTATGTGGAAAAAATAAAGTTTAAATTAGCTATGCAATGATGAAGTGTGCGATGACTGTCGCACGCACGCACACGCACACGCACACGCACACGCACACACACACACACACTCACGAGAAATGATTAAGAAATTCAGTTCCCAGAGCCGACTTAAGACGAAATCTATTGCAGCTTGGTGCCAGAAATGAAAGAAATGAGAGCGAGAGAGCGAGACAAAATATTGGATGAGAAAATTACTATTTACTCCTTCAAATCAGGCGAATAAATTATTATTTTTTCCTCTTTCACCTTCAAATTCCTTGGAATGGAAGGAAGTTCTTTGCCTAAATGTATATCTTCGTCTCTCTCTCTCTCTCTCTCTCTCTCTCTCTCTCTCTCTCTCTCTCTCTCTCTCTCTCTCTCTCTCTTCTCTCCTCTCTCCTCTCTCCTTCCTCTCTCTCTCTCTCTCTCTCTCTCTCTCTCTCTCTCTCTCTCTCTCTCTCTCCTCTCTCTCTCTCTCTCTCTCTCTCTCTCTCTCTCTCTCTCTCTCTCTCTCTCTCTCTCTCTCTCTCTCTCGTTCTGCCCTAGCTCTGACCGGGTTTGGACGTTGCCTGCACCAGCTCTGGAGAAGTGTAGTATTCCCCCGGAGCCGTGGTCAAGCCTGGTTGACTCACCACCCTGGCTCGCAGACATGCAGTCCGCCAGTGTCGATGAAGTAAGGGGGGATCTCGAGATGAGTGACTCTGATTCTGCAGCGGACTGGGTACAGCGTCCGATTAAACGACGTAGGGGGAAGATGGTCGTTCCAGATCGTGAGCAGAGGTCAAGGGAGGAGCAGGAGGACCCTACGATGGAGGTAGAACAACATCAGAGGCAGGAGCAGGAGGCCCCCGCGTTGGAGGAAGAACTGAATCAGAGGAAGCGTCTGTATTTACCCACTGGGGACTTAATGACACTATCCCAGAAGAGAGTGTGGGCAGCGCGGTTGGCTGTGAAGCATCGTGAGTTCCGCCTGTTGTTGAAGGAGGGAGTGAATAGGCCGTTTGTGACTGTGGAGGGGCAAGCTGCGGTGGACTACCTAACGACAGTTGGGTTTCAAGATACTGTCCTTGTTGACCTTGGTAAGCTTGCAAAATATACCAAAGTCTTTATAGCGCCCTATGATAAGGAACTAGACCCTGAGTTGCTGCTGACCAGTGACGTTAATGTTGTTTGGGCCAAGCGTCACGTGATTAACGAGCAAGAGAAGGCAAGTGTTGTGGCACTTATGACGGGTGTGGTTCCAGATCGCATCTGGGTGCCAGGAAATGGATGGAGGAGTGAGAAAATATGTGGAGCTGCCTCCTATGTGCTTTAATTGTTGTAGGTATGGCCATAAGGCTTGGCGTTGTCGATATGACACGGTGTGTCGTTTTTGTAGTGGCAAGCACGGCAGTAAGGATTGTGCTGCGAAGATTCAGGAGGGTGTGATGATTCCACCTAAGTGCTGTAACTGTGGTCAGGCCCATAACGCAGGCTCTACAAGGTGTGCGAAAAGACCCTCGTTAATGAGTGCAGTCGAGGTCATTCCGAATGAAGCTCCGAGACAGATTGTGCCTGCACATCCTCCTGAAAGGAATGCGTGGTTTCCTGCACTGAGTGATCAAGACGAGGCACCGGCAGTGGCAGTGTCGGTCCCTGCTTCACGTGATATACCAAAACGTACGACTCAGCCTCATAAACAGGCTGCTAATGATGGACTGCAACCAATTCTGAAGTATTGGACTCCCCGCAGGGCCGGCGGGCGGGATGTGGTAGGTGCGGCGGCTGCGTCTAAGGAGGCAGCGCCACCATCGCCGCTAGTTAAGAGCCCCAAGCACCAAACTGTGTTGCCTTCTCTGCGACAGGGGAATGTGGCCGACGATGTGGAGGATAATGATGCCCCCAGGTGTCTGGTAGTTTGTGTTACCAGACTTGAGGCTGACAATAGGAAGCTGCAGGAACGACTAAGGAAATTAGAAGAGCGACAAGGCGACGTGGCGACAAGGCAGGCGTCTACGACAAAAAACGGAGCTGAGGGGAGGTTGGTGAAACCTAAAGAAAAAATCAGTTCACTCATTGGTATGTTGACCGAGTTTCTCGCTAAAAAGGCTGTGTTGTTGGGTGATGAAATGCAAGGGTCTGATTTAAGCAAGGTGATACTGGAAATAGTGCAGCACTGGAAACAAGCATAAGTACTCTCAAATGTATATCCTGGACTGTAAATGGCCTTGGTGCTCGGATTACTGACCTGCATTGTTATGTGTTGCATATTGGTATTGATGTGGTGGCATTGCAGGAAACACTGGATCGGGATGGCACTCTTGTGCGACTACGTAATTGTTTTGTGGATGATGTTTCAGTGCAATATTCTTTGCTACTGTTGGCGGCTTTTTATATATTTTTAATTTTTTTATGTAGGTGTCTATTTTGTTTGTCAAGGTGTTTTGTGATTGTGGGAGATGTTTCATGAGATGTATTTTGTAATTGGGATGTGGTACTGGGTGTGATTAGAAATCTGTTTCATCCATTTGTCTTGTGTTGTAACATTGACAATAAAGTTATCAATCAATCTCTCTCTCTCTCTCTCTCTCTCTCTCTCTCTCTCTCTCTCTCTCTCTCTCTCTCTCTCTCTCTCTCTCTCTCTCTGTCTCTCTTTTTTTTTCCTCTTTTTTTTTTCCCCTCTCTTCCTATCTCTTTCTCTCCATCGCTTATATTTCATCATTTTTAGGCTTTTATTTATATTATTCATGATTATTTTTCGTAGATTTTTTTCTCGTTTATTCTTGTAATCTAATTGAGTTTTGCTTTTCACGATATTTTGGCAGAATATTTTTTTTCTTCGATTATTTTCATGCTAGTTTTTTTTTTTTTTTTAACTCAAGTTTCTCATGTTTTTTTCATGCATTTAGTTTTCTTTCTTGAATCTTAAATCACTTTATTAAAATATTTTCTTTAGTCATATTTTGCATTTCAGTTCAATGTTCATAAATATTCAGAGCTTTACTTGCATCATCATCGACAGACCTCTAACCTCTTATTGACCTCTTGTATTGACCTCCCCTCCTACTTCCCTCCTTCGCCTTGCCCCCCCTCCGCCCCCCCCCTCGAGTGTCCAGGTGTTGAGTTATTTTGTTGTTTACCTTTATGACGAAATCCTTCTTCACCTG
>JACEEZ010020043.1:85000-95000 GCA_016584305.1 Chionoecetes opilio
TCTCTCTCTCTCTCTCTCTCTCTCTCTCTCTCTCTCTCTCTCTCTCTCTCTCTCTCTCTCTCTCTCTCTCTCTCTCTCTCTCTCTCTCTCTATCATATTTTAGCTTAAAATCATATCCTTAACATACTTTCCTTACACTTCATATATTTTTACCTTTAATATTCCAATATGAGAAGAAGAGGAGAATTTTTTTTTACCTTCATACATATTATCATTATTTCCTCAAAAAACGTTCACGTTCCTTATGTTAAACTCTCTTAAAAATGAATTAATTATGCGTCACGCATTTCACCTGATCATGAGCAAAGTTTTGATCTTAATTATACTAACACGACATTTAAAGATGTGATAAAAAGTGCATCTGTATCGCTTTGACCTACCCTGCCTCCCTCTCTGCCTCCCTGCCTGCCTCCCTACCTACCTCCCCCCCTGCCTCAAAGCCTGCCTCCCTGCCTGCTTCACCCGCTTGCCTCGCCGCCCGCTTGTCGAGTTCGGAAAGAAACTGCAAATGAGGTGCTTAACGTGTTTGTTGGCAGTCGATCCCTTCGCGCGATAAACAAAGACTACAATATTGCCTTGGGAAATATCACCATTATTCCATTGTATCATTTATCTTCCTTCTCATGCTTTCCTGCCTCCTCCTCCTCTCTCCCACCCCCCATCAGCTTGCTCTATTTCACTCCTCCCACCTTTCTCCTCCTCCTCCTCCTCCTCCTTCTCCTCCTCCTCCTCCTCCTCTATCCCCACATCCTCTTACTTTCTTCCCGTTCCCGTCCTCCTCCTCCTCCTCCTCCTCTATGCGTGTTCACAAAGGCAACAATAATTATTTACGTGACAGACATTTATTATATTTGCCATATTTGTGTTGGGTAATATATAATACGTACATTAGCGGTAATGACTGCGCCAAACATGTACTGGTAAATGTTGTACTGCAAACTATTACTACATGGAAATGACTACAGTTTTTATATGTAATGTTTTATTGTTATTCGTTTCCTCTTGTTTATTTATCACATTTCTTTCTGTCATTCTAAAATTGGCTTTCCATTACTTTCTTTTCATGTATTTTCTGAAGTCAACATGATTTTCCTTTTCTTGCTTCTTTTCTCTTCATGATTTTCTTCGTTAACCAATATATTAACTTTTTTCTTAAAATGTTCCTCCATCCACCATATCTTCAATTTTTCTCTATACACCTTAACATCTTATACTTATCTTAACCACCTTTCTTTTCTCCTTTACTCTACTCACTTCCTCAAATCCACCTCACCTCTCCGTTACTTTCTTATCTACAATATTTACCTCTTTTATATCATCTCCTTTACTTGTACTTTCATTTACTGTCCTACAATGATGACATTAACCTTTCACTCATTACCTTCTCATTCCTTCTCCTGCCTTCAACAGGATTTCTTTCACCATAACCTTATCGCATGTGATAAGAAAATTATATCATCTTATACACTCCCTACCTCCCATCGTTCCTATTTTTTCTCCTATCCTCCCTTCTCCCTTCCTTCCCTAACTCCCTTTATTCCCTCCCCTTCTTTCCTCCCTTTCTCCATTCTCCCTTCCACCCTCCCTCACTAACTCCCTCAATTCCTTTCCTCTCTCTCCCTTTTCTCTCTACTCCATTCCCCTCCCTCCCTTTCCTTCCATCTCTCTTCTTTATTTACCTACTGTCCTATCCCCTTTCAGTACACTCTCCCTCCTCTCCCTCTCCTCTTTCATAGCGTTTCATGACCACACGCCCCTCTGTCTGTTTCAGGTCCGGAGTTCTGGGGCGTGATCAACCCGGCGTGGGTGATGTGTTCGGAGGGGCGCCGCCAGTCCCCGATCAACCTGGATCCGCGAACCCTCCTGCACGACCCCAACCTCACGCCTGTTGCCCTGGACAATACTCAGGTGTGTGTGTGTGTGTGTGTGTGTGTGTGTGTGTGTGTGTGTGTGTGTGTGTGTGTGTGTGTGTGTGTGTGTGTGTGTGTGTGTGTGTGTGTGTGTGTGTGTGTGTGTGTGTGTGTGTGTGTGTGAGCCTTGCATTTCTCCATAACTAAAGAATCAGTAAAAGTAGTAACACAAATGAATAACAGCTATAACAGCAATAACAAAAAGATCAATAATAGTAGTAAAAGTAAACTCTGCAACTCTCTTCCTGTTTCTATTTTTCCACTTTCCTACGACTTAAATATTTTCAAGAGAGGAGTGACAAGACACCTCCCGAACTAAATTGGCCCACCTCCCTTTCTTTATTCTCTTACTGTCTTCTTTATAGGGACTGGCAACTAAGCGGGCTTTTTGTTACCTCTTTTTTTCCCCTTGGCCAGTCCTTTGTGATATAAAAAAGAAAAGTAGTAGTAGTAGTAGTACAAATAGTAGTAGTAGTAGTAGTAGTTGTTGTTGTTCGTTGTGTATGTGATCAGTCTAAGTCCAGTGGGATCACAGAAACACAAGTTACTTTAAAGTAATCGTCCAGACCCATTTTTGTTTTACCTAATTATGTTGAATGTACATTCAAAACACCTAATCCACCAAAAATAATTGATTTCCAGGCCTTATTTCCGTAAAAACACGACTTTTGTAAAAAGCGCGCGAAAAAAAAAACTTCCCTCCAACAGGGCTACGACTGTTATTGATGACGTCAGAACAGGGACGACCGCAGACACTCTGTCTGACACCTGTCGGCAAATGTTATGATGAGCGATTGTACATCGGTGTCAGACAGTGAATCTGTCGCTGTGACCGACACCCTTCCCACACACACGCCTACACACACGTCTCCTTCCCACACACACGCCTGCGCACCAACACCCTTCCTGCACACACACACACACACACACACACGTGTGTGGAGGGCGTGTGTGGGAAGGAGGCGTGTGTGTGGGAAGGAGCCGTGTGTGCAGGCGTGTGTGTAAGAAGGGTGTCGGTGTGCAGACGTGTGGGTGGGAAGGAGGCGTGTGTGCAGGCGTGTGTGTGGGAAGGGTGTCGGTGTGCGGAGGCGTTTGTGTGTGGGAAGGAAGGGTGTGTGTGGAAGGAGGCGTGTGTGCAGGCGTGTGTGTGGGAAGGAGGCGTGTGTGTGGGAAGGGTGTCGGTGTGCAGGCGTTGTGTGTGGGAAGGAAGCGTGTCTGCAGGCGTGTGTGTGGGAAGGAGGCGTGTGTGCAGGCGTGTGTGTGGGAAGGGTGTCGGTGTGCAGGCGTGTGTGTAGGAAGGAAGCGTGTGTGCAGGCGTGTGTGGGGAAGGAGGCGTGTGTGCAGGCGTGTGTGTGGGAAGGGTGTCGGTGTGCAGGCGTGTGTGTGGGTAAGAGGCGTGTTTGCAGGCGTGTGTGTGGGAAAGAGGCGTGTGTGTGGGAAGGGTGTCGGTGTGCAGGCATGTGTGTGGGAAGGGTGTCGGTGTGCAGGCGTGTGTGTGGGAAGGAGGCGTGTGTGCAGGCGTGTGTGTGGAAAGGGTGTCGGTATGCTGGTGTGTGTGTGGGAAGGAGGCGTGTATGCAGGCGTGTGTGTGGGAACTCCGTAGTGTAATGGTTAGCACGCTCGGCTTACAACCGAGAAGTCCCGGGTTCGATCCCCGGGCGGAGCGAAAGATAGATGGGTGGTCCTTCTTAAATCCCTAGCCCCTGTCCACCCAGCAGTGAATGGGTACCGGGTGCCAGCCGGGGGTCTGTAACCCCCCCCCCCCCGGGGTGGTGGCTTCGGCCAACACTAATATGCAGCAGCGGTAGATCACTATGGCTCTGAGGCATTATCCTCTAAACAAAACAAACAAGAGAAACAAGAAACAAGAAAACAAGAGAAGGAGGCGTGTGTGCAGGCGTGTGTGTAGGAAGGATGCGTGTGTGCAGGCGTGTGTGTGGGAAGGGTGTCGGTGTGCAGGCGTGTGTGTGGGAAGGAAGCGTGTGTGCAGGCGTGTGTGTGGGAAGGAGGCGTGTGTGTGGGAAGGATGCGTGTATGTAGGCGTGTGTGTAGGAAGGATTCGTGTGTGCAGGCGTGTGTGTGGGAAGGAGGCGTGTGTGGGAAAGAGGCGTGTGTGCAGGCGTGTGTGTGGAAAAGAGGCGTGTGTGCAGGGGTGTGTGGGGGAAGGAGGCGTGCGTGCAGGCGTGTGTGTGGGAAGAAGGCGTGTATGCAGGCGTGTGTTTGGGAAGGAGGCGTGTGTGCAGGCGTGTGTGTGGGAAGGAGGCGTATATGCAGGCGTGTGTGTAGGCGTGTGTGTGGGAAGGGTGTCGGTGTGCAGGCGTGTGTGTGGGAAGGAAGCATGCTGCACCCATAAAGGATGCATGCATGTGGCATATAGCAAAAAAAATCAATCAGAAACACCCAAATATCTTCAAGTACTATATTTATCTCTGTATTTACGTGCCTCTGATCAGCGCGCGGGAAGAGGAGCCTCCCTGATGCTACGTCACGGTGCCTGAGCCTGAGCGTCTGCAAACCTTGAGGAGTGTTTTGAGAACTCGGGGAATTTGCAGATTTTGATTGCGGATTATTTAAAAACGGCTGACTGGATACAAAAAGAGACGACGTTATTGTTGATATACTCGTTAATGGCTATGATTTGATTGCATTAAATCAAGAATGATGAAATGGTCTGGACGATTACTTTAAGCAGGTTACTTAAGCTAGTGGTAGCAGTACAAATTACAGAGAGGACTATAGGGAACGCCTTTACAAGCCTCAAGGCGGGTGTGACTGTCTGCCCAGTGGCCACCACTAGGGAGGGTTTGCCAGGTGGCGTGCTGCCGGCGCAAGGTTGCCAGGCAGCATCTGCTAACTAAACTATCCCACAGTAGTAGTAGTAGTAGTAGTAGTAGTAGTAGTAGTAGTAGTAGTAGTAGTAGTAGTAGTAGCAGAAGTAGTAGTAGTATAGTAGTTAGTAATACAATATAATAATGATAATAGCAATAATGATAATAGTAATAAAAAATAAAATAAAAAATAAAAAATAGTAATAAACTCCAAACCATGTAATCCGATAACCGCAATCAAACACGCATTACAATTTACAGTGATATAAAGTCGACCTTAAACTAAACGATCATGTTCAGTTATTTAAACCTTAATAACATAACATGAAAATGATCCATCACAGCAGAATATCAAACTCTCTCTCTCTCTCTCTCTCTCTCTCTCTCTCTCTCTGCTCTCTCTCTCTCTCTATCTCTCTCTCCTCTCTTCTCTCTCTCTCTCTCTCTCTCTCTCTCTCTCTCTCTCTCTCTCTCTCTCTCTCTCTCTCTCTCTCTCTCTCTCCTCTCTCTCCTCTCTCTCTCTCTCTCTCTCTCTCTCTCTCTCTCCTCTCTTCTCTCTCTCTCTCTCTCTCTCTCTCTCTCTCTCTCTCTCTTTTAGGGGTTGAAAACTTAACTCGTGACCTTTCATTGCGATTTTATTTTATTTTCACATTTCACATTGAATTCCAACTTTACTCGTCAGTGTGAATTTTATGCCGACAACATTAAAAACAGAGAAGGAGCTGATTGAGACCTTTTCCTGACCTTTCCTAAACGCAAAGGTCAGAATATTAACTAAGGGTTTGGATCCTGCATATTTGGGTACGCATTTATAATATACTTCTTTGTTACCAGATATCTCTCTAAGGAATGTGTGTGTGTGTGTGTGTGTGTGTGTGTGTGTGTGTGTGTGTGTGTGTGTGTGTGTGTGTGTGTGGTTTGTGTCTGTGTCTGTGTGTGTGTGTGTGCATGTTTGTGTGTGTGTGTGTGTGTGTGTGTGTGTGTGTGTGTGTGTGTGTGTGTGTGTGTGTGTGTGTGTGTGTGTGTGTGTGTGTGTGTGTGTGTGTGTGTGTGTGTGTGTGTGTGTGTGTGTGTGTGTGTGTGTGTGTGTGTGTGTGTGTGTGTGTGTGTGTGTGTGTGTGTGTGTGTGTGTGTGTGTGTGTGTGTGTGTGTTCAGCGACTGCAAAAATAACATAAATAACATATACATGAAGTGACAATTGTAATAACAGCAACGCAAATCCGTGAAAAAGTTAAAACTTGTAAATGACAATATGAATGATGCATGAGATGAGTCAGTATATAGAGGACTGACAAACTCCATAATATTATAGTCTGGCAGCCAAATGGGATTTTAGGGGTATACCTGGAAGTAGAGTATATACAATGTTTTTTATTGATTTGGGTCACTGAGTCCATAAATATTAACAATCCGCTTGATGAAACCCTGTCACCTTTGGGCAATTTTTCTAATTTGCATAAAACCAAGATGGCCGCCAGTGTTCTATTGAATATACTATAATTAAGATAGCTCGGCTGCTAGAAGGGATTTTAAACCAATCTAAAATGTATGAACGGGGCTTAAGACATTAGGAACCCAATGGAATAACTTTTATTATGATTTGACAAATCCTTCATTTGCATAAATCCAATATGGCCGCCTTCAAACCTCTCGGGAGACCGGTTTTATGTCACCACATTCTGGATACAATTTTGGATACATTTTAAATTATTTGTTTTAGTGTTTAAAAAAAATAGAGGTCCCATATAATACTCTTATATTACAATTTAAATATATTAGCTTCATTGCATATTCAATATGGCCGTTTCATCTGTTAACATTTTGCTGTACTTTTGAATGACTGCTTGATTGATCTAAATGGTGCATATCATTGAACACCTTCACATTAATATTAGTATTTGTCATTGACGTATACGTTGAATATATTTAACTTTACGACACCAGTCATATAAGTAAACTAATTTCAGATATCCATTATATAGAAAAGTGACGAAAAATCATAATGTTCTAGTAGTGTCTATGCTGAGCAGCCATGGCGCATAATAAATCGTTCACATTTCTTCTCCTATAACTACTGCGATATTAGAGTTTATAGTACATACATTGTAACACAGTTATCAACATGAAAGTTCCTCTCATTTATCTGTGTTGCTTAATACCTTTATGTCTAATTGTAATCGTCGTCATCTGCATCAGAGGCTACATCACATTTAGTCAGTTCGTTATGACAGTCCTCAGCATGACATCCGCAAAATACAGTGCACGGTAGTTTACCGCTCACACATCCACCTCTTCCTGATTTGCAAGGTCTTTCAAATTCACAAGAGCAGCGAATCAGTTTCAGAATCTTCTGTGGACCAAGGGACATACCTTCATGTATCGATTTAGGCAACATAGTCTTGAAACTGTCGTCATGAACGTATCCATGTTCTGTTGGATCTAGCGAGGAAGGGTCTAGATCCAAAGCGTGTTTCCACACAGCTGCCTGCAGGTGTGCCCGTTTGACATTTTCCAGAAATGCTTCTTTTGTGGGAGGTAGAGACTTCAGCTTTGGTATGGCTGTGGTGCCCTTTCCAACCTTTGTGGCCCATGACTTCTTCCTTGCCTCAGACATACTGCTACAGTCCTTGTGTCCATAGCATGCGGCCACAAACTTGGATACCTGTCTTGTTATATCTGGTAACAATGCATGAATGTCACCCAAAAGTGACAAGGAGTAGCCTTCTCGCAGTACTTTCAGTACCCTGACTTTAGCAATACCGAAATAGCATGCACATGTATCACAACCCGATAGGGCGTGCATAGACAACAGTCCATCTACTATGCTCTGCTGTTGTTTAACAGTAGCTTGTATGTCAATAACGGTTCTACCATGAATCGGCGATTCCATGATCATGTGACTGGTTAACTGTCGCTCAAAGTAGTGGTGAAGCAGAAGGATGAAGACGTCGGTGTCATTTGCAATCACTGACACGCCTACTTGGCATTCAGTCGCAACTGTTACTGCTTGTTGAAATGCAGTCTGCCTCTTCATGAGATGTAGACATGTCTTCCCGGTGGATCACCACTCCCCCATAACTTATTTCAACAGGTGTGTTATTACTGCTAGTGATGACAAGTTTGTGGGTCATTGTGTAGTCTCGATGGAAGGTAGTGTCTCTGGTCAGCTCTTCACAGATAATTTCAATCAGCTGTGATTTATTTTCTGACACTGTCAGGACAACTTTCTGTGGGGGTAGAGGTGTATCTAGAGCCAGTCGATGTACTATGCTTGCTTCTGTTGTTCTATTGCATCTGGTCGTACTCTTGGGCATTTTCTTGGATTTATGCAAATGAAGTTGTCAAATCATAATAAAAGGTAATCCATTGGGTTCCTAATGTCTTAAAGCCCCGTTAAAACATTTTAGATTGTTTTAAAATCCCTTCTAGAAGCCGAGATATCTTAATTATAGTATATTTAGTAGAACAATGGCTGCCATCTTGGTTTTATGCAAATTAGAAAAAAGGCCCAAAGGTAACAGGGTGTCATCAAGCGGATTCTTATTATTTATGGACTCAGTGACTCAAATCAACCCAAACACATTGTATATACTCTACTTCCAGGTTAAGCTAGTTGGCTGCTGGACTATTAGGTGATGAGAATGCATTAATAATGTTAACATTATTATTGGTAATGTTAGAATTAACGAGAGCTTCAGTACACCAAGATAAGATAAGATTTTCATCCTATCTAGACACTTTGCAAGTACCAACTCCAAGGTTATTGACTATACAAAGCGCCGCCACGTCGTCAGCGCGAACTAGGCGGACTCGAACCGCTGACCGAATGCACAGGGACGCTGCACATTGCGAGCTCACGTCTCTACCAACCTTGCCACCCTGACGGGCTCAGTACACCAAGACTTACTGATGAGAGAGAGAAAGAGAGAGAGAGAGAAAGAGAGAGAGAGATGAGGAAGTAATATTTACGAAACAGTTAAATTACTCTCTTCTTTTTCTGGTTCATTGCAAAATACACTCATACTCACACCTCATTTCTGAACTCAATTTTTACCTTCTCTTCAATCTTTTGTTTCGGATTGACGAATTACAATATTGTATTCATTGACTTTTTCTTGCTGTTAGTCTTTCGCATTTTCGTTTTACCGACTCGTTCTTTTTTCTTTTCTTCCTTCATTTTTTTTCATCTGTTACTGCTATACTCAAAGCACCGTTATAATTTCCTCCTCCTCCTTCTCACCCATCAGGGTGGCTCGGTTGGTAGAGGTGTGGGCTCGCGTGCAGCGTCCCTGCGTTTGATCCCACCAGGCTCCCACCAGGTTCATCCTGGCGTGATGGCACTTTGTATAGTCAATAACCTTGTCGTTGGTACTTGCAAAGTGTCTAGATAGGATCAATGTATCTTATCTTATCTTATCTCCTCCTCCTCCTCCTCCTCCTCCCTGCACATGTTAAATCATAAAACAAAACACAAAGGCAAAATCCTCTTAACAAGCAATGAGCAAAAATTCGCGAAAAACACACAAAACATAAAAAAGTAACAGAGTAAATCATTAAAAAATTTGCTGCGCCTGCAAAATTACGAGGCAATCAATCAGTTGGGAAGGGAGGGGGAGGAGAAGGAAGAGGAGGAAGAGCAGAACGAGGAGGAGGAGGAGGAGGAGGAGGAGGAGGAGGACGAGGAGGAGGAGGAGGAGGAGGAGGAGGAGTAGGAAAAAGAAGAAGAGTCACTTGCATGCCTTCGGAATTAGTAAGCACTGTGACGTCAATAGAAAGCGAGAGAGAGAGAGAGAGAGAGAGAGAGAGAGAGAGAGAGAGAGAGAGAGAGAGAGAGAGAGAGAGAGAGAGAGAGAGAGAGAGAGAGAGAGAGAGAGAGAGAGAGAGAGAGAGAGAGAGAGAGAGAGAGTGCAATCAGACATAACAAAGAAAGGTTGAAGGATCGAATGAATGAATCAGAAAATTAATGAATAAAGGGAAGCAAGAGATGAAAGAAGAAGATGGAAAGGAGAAAAATGCCTTACTATGAAACTACTGATCTAAAGAATGGGTCAGACCCATTTTTTTGCAGTTAGTTGAATGTACATCAAAAAGAAATCACCAAAATATTGATTTGCCAGGCCTATTCCGTAAAAAGACGACTTTGTAAAAGCGCGAAACAAAAAATCTTCCCAACGGCTCGACTGTATTGATGAATTCAGAACAGGCGACGCAGACATCTGTGACTGAACACTCTCGGCAAATGTTTATGATGAGCGATTGTA
>JACEEZ010020043.1:100000-115000 GCA_016584305.1 Chionoecetes opilio
CACCCTTCCCTCCTCATAATACTTAACTAAAAGCACAAGTCTCACCTTCCCCACCCTTCCCTCCTGCTCACACTTAACTACAAGCACAAGTCTCACCTTCCCCACCCTTCCCTCCTCCTCACACTTAACTACAAACACAAGTCTCACCTTCCCCACCCTTCCCTCCTCCTCACACTTAACTACAAGCACAAGTCTCACCTTCCCCACCCTTCCCTCCTCCTCACACTTAACTACAAGCACAAGTCTCACCTTCCCCACCCTTCCCTCCTCCTCACACTTAACTACAAGCACAAGTCTCACCTTCCCCACCCTTCCCTCCTCCTCACAATTAACAACAAGCACAAGTCTCACCTTCCCCACCCTTCCCTCCTCCTCACACTTAACTACAAGCACAAGTCTCACCTTCCCCACCCTTCCCTCCTCCTCACAATTAACAACAAGCACAAGTCTCACCTTCCCCACCCTTCCCTCCTCCTCACACTTAACTACAAGCACAAGTCTCACCTTCCCCACCCTTGCCTCCTCCTCACACCTCACCCTCCTGCTGCCCTTGATCTTCACACACTTTTGCTGCATTACTCCAAGGCTTTGTCGTCCCCTTGGTCTTAATCGGGTCAGATTTAAGCCCCTTGAGACCATTCGTAAAGTCAAAGTTAAGATGACTGTGTGTGTGTCTGTTACTTCTCCCAGCACAGACAAGGTTACTACAGTTATTGCGTTATAATTTACTCCTACCTGGGATATATTTTGTTCCTACCTGGGTTATATTCTGAGTTACCTGACTTGCATTATATTTTGTTATATTTTGTTCCTATGTGGCGGTGTTTTGTCCTTAACTTTACACTGGAAGGGTTTTATAAGTCACTAGCCGCAAAGCCGCCCTCCGGGCGGACTTTTTGGCTAGCTCCTGCGGAGGGCTATTGGTGGGCCGAAGGCCCACCAAACACAAACTCTCCAGATAGACCCTTCTAGCTTTCCTGAAATCATGGATGTAGAAATGTATGTATTAACGCCAACCTATTCACATCACCCCCAACCCATTCACTGACCCATTACCCATCACCCCCCACCCATTCACTCACCCATTACCCACCACCCCCCACCCATTCACTCACCCATTATCCATCACCACACACCCATTCACTCACCCATTACCCATCACCCCCCATCTATTCCCTCACCCATCACCCATCACCCCCCCCCATTCACTCACCCATCACCCCACACCCATTACCCATCACCCCACCCATTCACTCACCCATTACCCATCACCCTACATCAAGGTTTCCTCAATTCTCGCAACCCACTGTTTTTCACAATTCTCGCTAATAGGCTGCTAAAAAAAAGAAAAAAAAGTGATCGGATCATCTCATAAATTGGCTTAAAACCTTCCCCTGTTCGAGCCGGTTCTAAAACTGTGCAATATGAGGGAATTCCGCCACAGGGGGCGGCACCTGGAGCGGACACACACACACACACCACACACACCACACACACACACCACACACCACACACACACACCACACACATCACACACCACACACACACTTTCGCTTATATTATTATAGATGAAAATTCTTACTTTTCTTTATTTCTTCTTGATTTCTCTTCTCTTCTTGATTTCTTTGAACCTTAAGAAGAGAAGAATCAAGACACTTTGGGTAATAACAACACTTTCATTTTGTAGTCTTTCCAAAGATAACACACACACACACTCACCTGAAAATACGGATGAACAGGTAAAGTAATGAGGCATAGAAGCAGATGTAACCCCAGATACACACACCTGCGCATCAAGTGTTATTAGGTGTGAATTACTTCTCTCTCTCTCTCTCTCTCTCTCTCTCTCTCTCTCTCTCTCTCTCTCTCTCTCTCTCTCTCTCTCTCTCTCTCTCTCTCACTCTGGTTCATACTACTACTACGCACACACACACACACACAGGAAACTCCGTAGAGTAGCGGTTAGCACAATCGGCTCACAACCGAGAAGTCCCGGCTTCGATTCCCAGGCGGAGCGAAGACAGACGGGCGGTCTTCTTAAAACCCAAGCCCCTGTCCACCCAGCAGTGAATGGGTTCCGGGTGTGTTAGCCGGGGGTTTGTGACCCGCCTCCCGGGATGGTGGCTTAGGCCAACACTAAGCACTAAGGATGAATGATAAAAAATGTTCATATGGAGACGGGGCCGGCCATACGAGCGCTGCTCAGGCCCTGTAAAATACAACTAGATGAATACACACACACACACACACACACACACACACACACACACACACACACACACACACACACACACACACACACACACACACACACACACACACACACACACACACACACACACACACACACACACACACACACACACATACACACACACACACACACACACAAACACTCTCCCTGTTCCTCTTCCCCTTCTCCCCTCACCAAATATTTACCCTCACCACCACCACCACCATTAGCTCTGCCCAACACTGTTACATATGAACATAAGAAAATAAGGAAGCTACAAGAGGCCGCGAGGCCTACACGTGGTAGTTCCTGTCACCTAACACTACCTACATCCACCTTCCATCCCCATCCATGAACCTATCCAGCCCCTCTTTAAAGCTCTCCATTGACTCCGCACTAACTACCTGCCTACTGAGTCTATTCCAATCATTCACCACCCTATTTTTGAACCATTTTTTACTATTTCCTTTCTAATTCTACGCCCTTCCAGCTTGAATCCGTTACATTTTGTTCTACCCTGGTTAATAGCCGTAAGAACTTTGTCCTCCCTCTCCTTTATTAAATCCCTTTATCCACTTAAAAATTTATATCATATTGCCCCTTACTCTGCGTCTCTCGAGTGAGTGTAACTTTAATAGCTTCAATCTCTTCTCATAACTAAAGTTACGCATTCCTTGTATCATTTTGGTCATCCTTCTCTGCACTGATTCTAACAAGGCTATCTATATCCATCCTGTAATATGGAGACCAAAACTGAACCGCATAGTCTAGGTGAGGTCTGACTAGAGCCAGATAAAGCTTTAGAATAACTTCCGCACTTCTACTTTTAACACTTCTGGTAATGAATCTTAACACTCTATTAGCTCTATTTCTAGTTTCAATACATTGTTTATAAGGTCGGAGATCTGAGCTCACCCTCACTCCAAGATATTTTTTACCTTCTGATCTTTTCAGCGATACATTGCGTATGGTGTATCTATTACCAGGGTTTTTTCTACCAACATTCATAACGCTCTACTTATCAATATTAAACTCCATCTGCCATATGACTACCCATTCATTAAGTTTATCTAAGTCTCCCTGCAATATGTTTACATCAGACTGTGATCCAATAATCATACCTACCTTAGTATCATCAGCAAACTTGCTGATATCACTGCTAATCCCACTATCCAAATCGTTGATGTAAATCAAAACTAGTAATGGACCCAAAACAGACCCTTGTGGAACTGCACTTGTCACCTGTCCCCATTCAGATTTAGAACCATTAATTGTAACCCAATGTTGCCTATTACTTAGCCAGGCTCTGATTCAACGAAGAACCTTCCCATTTATTCCATGAGCCTTAACCTTATTTAAGAGTCGCTCGTGTGGTACTTGGCGAATGCCTTACTAAAGTCCAGGTATATTATATCATAATCCTTATCATTATCTGCCGTCTCATAAACTTTCCTATAAAAACTCAATAAATTGGTGACACATGACCTACCCTTGGTGAATCCATGTTGTGAATCATTGATCAAACTATGTTTTTCTAAGTGCTCTGTAATGTTTTTTGAAATAATAGATTCCAATAATTTACCTACCACTGACGTTAGACTTACGGGTCGATAATTATATAATTTGACTTTAGTCCTCTGTCTCCCTTCTTAAATATGGGGACTACATTTCCTTTCCTCCACAATAACGGCACATCGCCTATCGCAACCGATTTCCTAAAAATGTGCACTAACGACTCACTAACAACCTCTTTGCATTTTTTTAATACTCTGGGATATACTTCATCTGGTCCTGGCGATTTAAAAATGTTCATATTATCTATACCCTCTTCCACCATTTCCCTAGTTATCACAATATCTTTGAGTTTCTCCTCATCGCTTCCTTTGAACATCTGTTCACTTTCAGGTATTGTCTGTGTATCCTCCTCAGTAAAAACACTTAAGAAATAATCATTTAGATTTTTACACATATCCTCATCCGTATTTAAGACCTCACCCTGCTCTAATCTTAACGGCCCCACTAATTCCCTTGTCTTGGTTTTATATACCTGATAGAACCCCTTTGGGTCGCTTTTCGCCTGTCCTGCTACTTTAATCTCATAATTGTTCTTAGCTACTCCTGTTAATCTCTTTACTGTCCTCGCCATCCCGTTATACTGTTCTTTGCTCACCTGTCCAGCCATGAACCTTAAATACATGTTTCTTTTTACTCCAATGTTGTACTTTAAACTAGTGGTCATCCATTTCGGGTCACTCTTCCTTGACCTTATCGCCCTATAAGGAATATTTTTTTTCTGTCCTTAAATTAAATTCCTTACAAATAAGGTATAATCCCTCTCCGCCCCGACCTCTCTTCCAGTTTTATCCGTGCTGATCTTGGAACATTCCTTTATCCTACTCCCCCGTTAATTACTTCCAGGTGTCTTTCTAATCCTGCATAATTGGCCTTTCTAGCTGCCATAGCGCTGACCTTGGAACATTCCTTACCCTCTATCCCCCTCCCCCCCGATAATCCCCTCCAGGTGTCTTCCTAATCCTTCATAATTGGCTTTTCCAGCTGTCACCTCCCTGACCTTGGAACATTTCTTCCCCTCCATCCCACACCCCTTATTAAATCCCTCCAGGTGCCTTCTTAATCCTGCATAATTGGCCTTTCTGAAATTAGGTACTCCTTGTTTATTGACACTTATTTTTCCAACTTCCCATTTTAAACAAAATCTGATTTCATAATGGTCATTGTTAGCTAACTTTCCACCAACCTCCAACTCTGTAACTAAATCTTCCCTGTTTGTCAGTAATAAATCTAGAATATTATCTCCTCTAGTAGGCTTCTTGATTGCCTGGCTTAGGAAATTATCCTGGATTATATTTAACAATTCCTCAGCGTCGTTGTCTCCTATAATTAAATCCCAGTCTATATTCCTAAGATTAAAATCTCCTACCACGCATACTCGATTATATCTGCAAGCTTCGTTTATTTCTTGCCATATAGAGCTGAATCCTCTTTACATAAGTTTGGAGGCCTATACACTACACCCAAAACAATTTTCTCAGTTCCCTCCGTAACCTCTACCCATATAGACTCTATGCTGTCATCTGTTTTTATAACATTATTAACACAACACTGCAATGTATCTCTTGCATAAAGCGCAACTCCTCCACTTCGCCTGCCAACTCTGTCCTTGTGAAATATCTTATACCCAGATATCTCGACCTCCGGATCAAATACCTTCCCTGACATATCCAACCATGTTTCTGTTAATGCTATTATATCAAAATCCTCTACACTATTTATTCCTCTCAGGAAATCTATCTTGTTTAAAATACGCCTACAGTTTGTATAGTAAACCTTCAAGCAACTCCTTTTTTTTTGTCCATTTTCCCTTTATCTTTAACTAAACCCCTCCTCTCTCTCTTCTTACGAATTACTTTAGTTCCCTGCCTTCTGTTCATCAATATACTCTACCCACTATCTATACTGTCATTGTTTTCGTTCTATAATTTACACGAATCACCCCTAATACTACTATACTGCTAATAATAATAATAATAATAATAATAATAATAAACTATACTTTTCGCTATAGAATTTCCCTCTCCTATACTTCCCTTCTTCTCCCTACCCACTCCCTACCCTACTCTCAACACCCACTTTTATTTTTGTAATCATTCTCCCCCCCCCCCTACTGATATGTTGGGAAATTCTGATTAAAAACGAGTAACAATTGAAACTGTGTGTGTCTGTGTGTGTGTGTGTGTGTGTGTGTGTGTGTGTGTGTGTGTGTGTGTGTGTGTGTGTGTGTGTGTGTGTGTGTGTGTGTGTGTGTGTGTGTGTGTGTGTGTGTGTGTGTGTGTGTGTGTGTGTGTGTGTGTGTGTGTGTGTGTGTGTGTGTGTGTGTGTGTGTGTGTTGTGTGTGTGTGTGTGTGTGTGTGTGTGTGTGTGTTTAGCAACTGCAAAAATAACACATAAATGAAGTGACAATTATAATAACAGAAACGCAAATCCGTGAACAAATTAATACTTATAAATGACAATATGAATGATGAATAGGACGAGTCAGTATATAGAGGACTGACAACCTCCATAATGTTAGGTGATGATTGATTATGGCTGAGTGGTAAAATAGTCAACCTCATATCTCAGTGCCTGGGTTCGATACTAGCAACATTTCACCACTCAGATCAAATCAATCCCATAGTGTTTCAGATAAATGAAAGATTAATGAAAACTGGAGGTAGAGAAGAGGGAAGCAGAAGAGGAAGAATAAGGGGAAGATGAGAAGAAGAAGAGGAGAATAGAGAGGGAAGGAGAAGGAGAGAGGGGGGAAGGTATGTAAATGTGTGAATAATGAATAAATATGTAAAATGAAGAATGGCAAAGACACAAACGAATGACTCCTGTTTCACTGATTGCTGACATTGGAATTCCTGCAGTTGTGTGTGTGTGTGTGTGTGTGTGTGTGTGTGTGTGTGTGTGTGTGTGTGTGTGTGTGTGTGTGTGTGTGTGTGTGTGTGTGTGTGTGTGTGTGTGTGTGTGTGTGTGTGTGTGTGTGTGTGTGTGTGTGTGTGTGTGTGTGTGTGTGTGTGTGTGTGTGTGTGTGTGTGTGTGTGTGTTTTACATCACAAGGAACTGGCCAAGGGCACAACAAAAAAGGGTAACACAAAGCCCGCTTAGTTGCCAGTCCCTATAAAGAAGACAGTAAGAGAATAAAAATAAAAAAGAGGGGTGAGCCAATTTAGTTCGGGAGGTGTCTTGTTACTCTTCTTTTGAAAAGATTTAAGTCATAGGAAAGTGGAATAGAAGAAACAAGAGATTCCAGAGTTTACCAGTGAAAGGGATGAAAGAATAAAGATACTGATTAACTCTTGCATTAGGAAGATGGACAGAATAGGGATGAGAATGAGTAGAAATTCTTGTGCAGCGAGGCCGCGGGAGAGGGGGAGGCATGCAGTTAGCAAGTTCAGAAGAGCAGTGAGCATGAAAATAACGGTAGAAGAGAGCAAGAGAAGCAACATTGCGGCGGTGATTTAAAGATTGAAGACAGTCAGTCAGAGGAGAGGAGTTGATGAGACGAAAAGCTTTTGACTCAACCCTGTTTAGGAGAGCTGTATGAGTGGATCCTCCCCAAACATGTGAAACATACTCCATACATGGGCGGATAAGGCCCCTGTAAAGAGCAAGCAATTGGGAGGGAGAAAAAAAAGGACGCAGACGCCACAGGTGTGTGTGTGTGTGTGTGTGTGTGTGTGTGTGTGTGTGTGTGTGTGTGTGTGTGTGTGTGTGTGTGTGTGTGTGTGTGTGTGTGTGTGTGTGTGTGTGTGTGTGTGTGTGTGTGTGTGTGTGTGTGTGTGTGTGTGTGTGTGTGTGTGTGTGTGTCATTCACCCATGGTCCTGTCCACGCCAGTCATACTCGCGATCGCCAGTTTCATCCTTGTCCTACTTCACCCTTGGAGCTCATTACTACCGATCTTTGGGTAATGCTGGGACCTCACACAAAAGTACAGACAAGTGTGTGTGTGTGTGTGTGTGTGTGTGTGTGTGTGTGTGTGTGTGTGTGTGTGTGTGTGTGTGTGTGTGTGTGTGTGTTATGTGCGTGTGTGTATGGGTGAGTGGTAAGTGAGTGTGTGTGTGTGTGTGTGGTGTGTGGTGTGGTGTGTGTGTGTGTGTGTGTGTGTGTGTGTGTGTGTGTGTGTGTGTGTGTGTGTGTGTGTGTGTGTGTGTGTGTGTGTGTGTGTGTGTGTGTGTGTGTGTGTGTGTGTGTGTGTGTGTGTTTATGTGCGTGTGTGTATGTGTGAGTGAATGTGTGTGCATGTGTGTGTGTGTTCCAAGGGTGTGCATTAGTCTAGGAAATCATCAATAGTAATTGGATCTACTTTTCATTCCTTCCTTCTCTCTCTTCCTCACTTTTTTTTCCATTCTGGGGGGGGGGAAGAGAGGGAGTTCTTTCTCTTCACCTCACTGACCTTCTCGTATCCCTATTCTCCTTTTCCCTTGATACTCTAAGCTTTTCCTTTCCTTCCTTTCTTCATCTCTTCATCCACACTAAAAAAGGAGAGAGAGAAAGAGATAGAGACGAGAGAGGAGAGAGGAGGAGAGAGGAAGAGAGAGAGATCGAGAGAGGAGGAGAAGAAGAGGTAGAGAGAGAGAGGGAGGGGGAGAGAGAAGAGAGAGAGAGGAGAGAGANGGGGTGTGTGGGGGGTGTGTGGGGGTTTTGGGTGTGGGGTTTTGTTTTGTGTTTTTGTGGGGGTGTGTGGGTTTTTGGGGGGGGTTTTGTGTTTGTGGGGGGGGGGGGGTTTGTGTGTTGTGTGGTGAAATGTTTGTGTGCATGGGGTTTGTTGTTCCAAGGGTGTGCTTTATCTGGAAACATCAATAGAAATTTGGGTCTATTTTTTTCCCTTTCCTTCTCTCTCTTCCTCACTTTTTTTTCCCTTTTGGGGGGGGGGGGGGGGGGGGAGAGGGGGTTCTTTTTCTTCACCCACTGACCTTTTTCGTTATCCCCCAATTTCCCTTTTTTTTCCCCTTTTACTCTAAGCTATTTCCTTTCCTTTCCCCCTTTTTCAAAACTCTTCATCCACAAATAAAAAAGGGGGGAGAGAGAAAAGAGAAAAGGAGAGAGAGAGAGAGGAGGAGAGAGAGAAGAGAGAAGAGAGAGAGAGAGGGGAAGGAGAGAAGGAGGGGAGAGAGGGAGGGGAGAGGGAAGAGAGGAGAGGAGAGAGAGAGAGAGAGAGAGAGGAGAGAGAGAAAAGGAGGAGAGAGAGAGAGAGAGGGAGAGAGGGAGAAGAGAGAGAGAGAGAGGGGGAGAGGAGGAGAGAAAGGACGGGCGAAACATTTGAAGGAAAAAGGAGAGAAAGAAGAAAGGGGGAAAAACCTCACATAATTATGACAAAAAAAAAACACACCACACACAAAAAACAACACACACCACACACACACACACCACACACCAAGGGGAAAACAGTATTCCAATAGATAAATTAGGTCGTGTGTGTGTGTGTGTTGTGGTGTGTGGTTTGTGTGTTTGAGTGAGTGGGGGGGGGGTGGGATGATTTAGTGAGTGAGTGGGAAAGGGGTGAGTGGGATGATGGTGAGTGAGTGGTGAGTGGTTGTGTGTATACAGATTTTTCTCCGTTTCCCCAAAGGTTCAAGGGATGCTGGTAACACGGCATAGTCTGAGTGGGGTCAAAAATTGTCAGGACCTTCTGTGAACCTGTCAGGAGGACCTTGTCTTTCACGTACTCCTCAGCCACCTTGCCTCCATTCGGCGAAGGGACTTTCAGGGGGTCCGAACAACCTAGCTAAACCCCCCTTTTTTCCCCCCGAGGGGAGATGGGTTTTCCCGCCTTTTTTTAAACTTTTTGGAGTCCTTTTTTAACTATGGGAAACCTTTTTTTCAAACTTACAGGGGCCTAAAAACTAAGTTTTTCCCAAACAACTTTGGGCCATGAATGGCTTTTCCCCTTTTTTTTATCCCTTTGGGTTTAACAAGTGGGCTTTTTTTTTTTTTATATACATACATTGGAGCCTATAGCACTAGTAGGCTTTTCATCTTCTTTTTTATATACATACATTGGAGCCTATAGCACTAGTAGGCTTTTCTTCTTCTTTTTTATATACATACATTGGAGCCTATAGTACTTGTAGGCTTTTATCTTCCTTCCTTAGGCTTAGTGGAGGTCGTGGTTGAATATGTCATTCTCTTGCTGTTTTTCTTAATGTCTTTCAGTAGTCATTTTTCCTTCTTAGATTTTTCTCCTTTAGTTTTTTTCTTGCTATTATTGTTTTTTTCCTCCAATTCTTTTCCTGTTTTTCTATTTTCATTTTTCTTGTTCTTATTCTTTCTATTTCTCTCTCTGTCTATCAGCAGTAATTTTTTTTATTTCCCTCTTTATCTACCAGCAGACATTACCTTTCTATTTCTCTATATGTCTATCAACAGTCATTATTTTTTCGTTTCTTTTTTTTCTATCAGAAACATTCTTTTTTTTTTCTTCTTTCTGTCATATCGTCAATTTTTCCTTCTTTGATTTTTCCCTTTATTAGTTTCTTGAAATTCTTGGTTTGTTTTCCAGTTTTTTTTTCTTTTTTAGATTTTCACTGATTTCTTTTCTTCTTGTTTTTTCTCACGTACAATTACGACCAAAGGTTAAAAACCAAAATATTTAATAGCCCGATGTAAAAGATTCACAGATAAGAGACCAAGATAGAATTAACATAGACAGAGAAAGACAGAAAAAGGTTTAGTGGGGAAAGTCTTTGGGAACGCGGAATAAAAAAAAAAAAAAACAAGTTGAGCGGGAAAAGGTAAAGGGTTGGAAGGTGAAACGGGAAAGGGTGGAAGGGACATGTAAGGTTTAAAGACGGGAAAAACTGATAAACTAAGATAAACCAACAAAATAACCATAGATAACCTAAGATAACAAACCTAACCTAACCCTAGCTTTTAAACCTAAGAAAATAAAGAAAAAAACCAAACCCAAAACCTAACTTAACCCTTTAACTAAGAAAAAACTAAGGTAAGTTTCGATACTCCTCCCTAAAAAAAAAAAAAAAAGTGCTGAAAAATATCCCTTTGCAATTTTACCTCAAATCTTACCCCCTCATAATTTTTAGTATCCGCACCTTTTATCATTACATAAAATCGTTCAATGTTCCATAAAAAAATAAAATAAGATAAACATTTTTATCTGAAATCTTTCCTTTTAAAAGTTAATAAAAGACATTTTTTTTTTTTCATTACATATAAAATCATTCAATTCCTAAATAAGTAGAACTTTAAAGAAAACGGACCACGGAATATTAAGGTCGGTATAAAAATGCGTTAATATATCCCCCCCCCTTTTTTACCATTATCGGCGCTGGGGGTGTGTATAAAAAAGCTCCTCTGATCACTATTTATCCTTTTATGTCGATTTCGCTTTGATCCTTTGGTGGGATTCTGGGGACCGGGCCCCTCGTGGCCGTTCATTTACGGATTCATATTCAAGCGGAGGCATTCATCATGGAAAGTGGGAAAAGTATTTAGAAAAATGTCACTATTTAAATTTTAAACCAAAATTCTTTTTTCTTTTTTTTCGTTTTTTTTTTTGGTAAAATTGATTGGCATGATTAGATCATTTTTTAATCAAAAAACTATTTCATCTATATTTTTCTTCTTTTTTTTTTTAGGGAAAATAGGTTTTTTTTTCGTCTTCTTTTGTACTTGTAATTGTATTTAGAACGCAACCAAAAAAGACACAAAAAAATTTAATTAACAACAAAAGACCCGGCAAAAAAAACAGAAAAAAATCAAAACCCGATCAATTTTTAACGCATTCCTTTTTAGAGTTATCGAAACAGCAACCAAAAGCAACACAATCCTGCAACACTCCTGCAGCAAAAAAAAAACCAACACAAACCGCTCAAAACAAAAAAAACCTACAACACAACCCTTCATACAAAACACAAACCTAAACAAACCACAAAACCCCCCTTTAATACAAAACACACCTACAACAAACCCTTCAATAAAAAAAAACCTACAAAACAAACCCTTCAAAACAAAAACCTACAAAACAACCCCCAATCAAAAAAAAAAACCTCAACCCCCAATTAAAAAAACACAACCTACAACACAACCCTTCAATACAAAACACAGCCTACAACACAACCCTTCAATACAAAACACAACCAGGAACACAACTCTTCAACAAAACACACCTTGCAACACACTCAACACAACACAACACAAACAAAAAAAAAAAACTCAACACAAAAACACACATCAACCATCCAAAAACCCAAACCCACTTTTTATTCTTAAACCCTCCCCCCCCCCCTTTCCCCCCCCCCCCCCCCCCTCCCCCCTCCCCCCGGGTACAGTACAAGTGTAAGGCTACAACCTCAGCTTAAGGAACTTCACCCAGGCGGCAGTCAGGTGACGGCTGGGGGGCCACGCCGTGCTGTACAGGGAAAACATGCACTTAAATTCTACACGTTGGATAATAGATAGATCCGTAACTCACACTTAAAGGAAAACTTAACAAATATCCATCGCCGTTCTCGTACAGGTAAACATGCACGTAGCTCCTACACGTTGGATAGATAGATAGATGCACGTTTCTCACACTTATGGAAGCTTCAAAATATCCATTGCCGTGCTCGTATAAGTAAAGATGCACGTAACATAAGATAAAAAATAAGTAATAAATAAACAAGTAATAAAGATAAGTAACTCACATTTATGGAAGCTTAACAAATATCCATCGCCGTGCTCGTACAAGTAGACATGCACGTAAGTCCCCTTTTTTAAGTTNTAAACCCGGGGGATTCCCCCTTGTGAACGTATTTCCGCAGTATCAGTTCTATGTATTAAGATTACAAGCAAAGGAAAATAAATTGGCTATTCCCTTCATGAAAAAGTTGATCGCAAGATTTAAGGCGAAGAGTTGAAGTGAATGGATTCTGCAATTCTTCTCTATGGCTTTCTTTAGCGTGTTTTACTGTTTTTCATTTGATAATACTATAGAAAAACATTTGCAAAGATTACAGTATATCATATATACTGATAAACCAGTCTATATGATCCGTATATATAATATATATATATATATATATATATTAATATATATATATATATATATTATAAAATATATATAATATATATAAAATATATATATACGGATCATATAGACTGGTTTATCAGTATATATGATATACTGTAATCTTCGTAAATGTTTGTTATATAATATTATCAAATAAAAAACAGTAAAACACGCTAAAGAAATGTCATTACGAGACTGAAGAAATATGCATGAAATATTCACTTAAACTCTTCGCAATTTAAAACTTTGCGAGTCAACTTTTATCATGAAGGGTATCAATAGAAGCGCAATTGTATTAGCTTTCCATTGCTATATTTCGTTATCTGATAAATGAATTAAAACCATGCATAAATTAGCATTAACTAAATAAATAAAATCATCAATCCGGTAATTTTCCCGATTGATGAGGTTATTTATTTAGTCAACGCTAATTTATACATGGTACTGATTCATTTATCAGAAAACGAAATATATAAGTAAATAAATAACATCATCAATCGGGAAAATTACCGGATTGATGATTTTATTTATTTATTGAACGCTAATTTATGCATGTTTCTAATTAATATATCATCTAACGAAATATAGCAATGGAAAGCTAACATAATTGCGCTGCTATTGATACCCTTCAGGATAAAAGTTGACCCGCAAAATTTTAAATGGCGAAGAGTTAAGTGAATATTAAGTTCATGCATATTTCTTCATAGTCGCGTAATGGCATTTATTTAGCGTGTTTTACTGTTTTTTATTTGATAATATTATAGAACAAACATTTACAAAGATTACAGTATATCATATATACTGATAAACAAGTCTATAAGATAGTCCATAGACCACTATATCTCTTTGTCGGGCGCCCCGCAGGACCCTATGCAGCCCCGCAATTCAAAACATTGTCGCGTGTACAGTCCAGGTATACAGTGGTCTATGACCTAACCTAAGATAACCTAAAGATAACCTAAAATAACCTATATATAACTTAAGATAACCTAAAGATATCCTAAGATAAGCTAAGATAACCTAAGATAACCTAAACTAACCTAAAGATAGCCTAAGATAACCTAAGATAACCTAAAGATAACCTAACCTAACTTAACGTAACCCTTTAACCTAAGATAAACCAAGGCAAGTTACGATACTCATCTCGCTAAAAAACTGCTGAAAATATCCCTCATAGCAATTTAACCTCAAATCTTACCCTCTATAATTGTTAGTATCTCAGCACCTTCTTTATCATTACTTATAAATCAGTTCAATGTTCCATAAATAAGTAGAAGCTGTAATGAAAACGGACACACAGAATATTTAATGGCTTAGTTTTAAAAATGCGTTAATATATCCCGCCCCTATTTCACCATAATCAGCGCTGCGGTCTCGTGAAAAATAGCTCCTCTGATTACTATTTATCATTTATGTCGATTTCGTTTTGATCTCTGAGTGGGATTCTGGCATCGCCCTCGTGGCTCGTTCATTCATGGCATTCATCATTCAAGCGAAGCATTCATCACTGGAAAGTGGTGAAAAGTATTGAGAAATAATTATGTCACTATTAATTATGTATCCATTCAATCATTTTTTTCTTTTTCATTTTGCATTTATATGCAGGTAGGAATGATTTGGCATTGATTTGATGCAGTCATTTAATCAAAGCATCTGTCTACATCAATATTTATTCTTCATTTTTTGGTCAGGGAATATAAGTGGTTTTTTTTGTCTTTTATTAATTGTAGTTGTATTTAGAACGCAACACTCAACTAACAACACAAGACCTGGCAAACAACAGAATGCAATCAATACCCAATCCATTTTAACGCATTCATTTCTACAAAGTATATCGAAACAGCAACACAACGCAACACAATCCTCTGTGCAACACATCCTGCAGCAAAACACAACCGTTCAATACAAAAACAACCTAAAATACAACCCTTCAATACAAAACACAACCTGGAACACAACTCTTCAACAAAATAAAACCTGAACCACAGTCCTCTACACAGCACAACACATCCTACAACACACTCAACACAACACAGCACATCCTACAACACACTAAACACAACACAATAAACTCAACACAACACATCCTATAACACCCTCAACACAACACACTAAACTCAACACAACACACTGAACACATCCTAACCTAACCTATCTTTCTATTTTCTCACCCTCCCACTCTCCTTC
>JACEEZ010020043.1:120000-135000 GCA_016584305.1 Chionoecetes opilio
TAGCTGACGCCACTTCCTCCTCTTCTTCCATCTCCTATTTCATCATATCTTTATAACTCATGTCCTTTCCCTTCTCCTCTCTCTTTAGCAAACACTTAACCTTCTCCTCTTCCTTCTTCTCTTCCTCTTCCACCTCCTTATTTTCCTCTATGTCTACATTTTTCACCCTCGTTCAAAGGAAGGAGGAGGGGAAAGCGAGGGGAGGAGAGAGGGAAGGAAGGGGTAGAAAGGGAAGCAGGGGAAAGAATGGGAAGAAGGAGGGGAAGAGAGGGAAGTAGGAGAAGAAGAAAGGGAAGGGGGAAGAGAGGGAAGAAGGAGGGGAAAGAGACGGAAGGAGGAGAAAGAGACGGAAGAAGGAGGGGGAGGGGGAAGAGAGGGAAGAAGAAGGGGGAAGAGTGATAATAAGAAATTTTCCTCTATCGCTACATTTTTCACCCTGGCTCAAAGTCAAGTAATTAGAGACACGATTACCTTCCCCTTGACTCTTTCATTAACTCTTCCACACCCAAACACAAAAAAAAACTGAAATGTAATCTATTGGTTAGGGGGAAATGATGATATATTTGATCTCTCTCTCTCTCTCTCTCTCTCTCTCTCTCTCTCTCTCTCTCTCTCTCTCTCTCTCTCTCTCTCTCTCTCTCTCTCTCTCTCTCTCTCTCTCTCTCTCTCTCTCTCTCTCTCTCTCTCTCTCTCTCTCTCTCTCTCTCTCTCTCTCCTCTCTCTCCTCTCTCTCTCTCGTCCTCTCTCTCTCTCTCTCTCTCTCTCTCTCTCTCTCTCTCTCTCTCTCTCTCTCTCTCTCTCTTTTTTAAAATTTATTTAAACATGCATATACAAGAAACCCAAAGGAGCACTGTCGTGTGCTACCTATCTTAAGGGCAAATAAAATATAACTATATACACAAAAATACAAAGACTTAAAAAAACTAATATTATATACTTATATGCATCACTAAAGTGTTTGTTGAGGCACTGTTGCTATCACTAAGTGTCACGGTATCACTAGCGTCAGCGGGGTGGGCTTCGACTGTCTCCACCGATTGGTCGCTTACTTTACATTTTGTGTGTTCATCTCCTGGATGTGAGGGACGGCGGCCGTGAAAATGTTCCACATCCTGGAGACTCGGCCCACAAAGGTGCGTTGGTGCTGGCTGGCACGGGAACGCGGCACCTCCACTGCATTACCACTAATAAGCACCGTTCTCGTGCTTCGCGTGGCAATTCTAGGAGGCTGTCGTAACCCAGCCAGGTGTGGCACTCCCTGCACCTCTGCCTTGTGGAGTACCACAAGCGCCGCGACGTCCCTGTGGTGTTCCAGTGAGTCGAGGTCTCTCACTGGCTAGGGTTGGGCTGGGAGGTCTGCAGCATCTACCAATCGCAGAGCTCAACGCTCGATGCTGTCCAGTCTTCTAGTGTGCGAGGCTGCACACAACATCCAGGAGCGGGCGGCGTACTCTAATTAAGGCCGTATCTGGGCCCTGTAGAGCAAGAGCTTTCCTCCCCTGTCGAGGAAGCTGGTTACCCTTCGCAGGGCAGAGACCCTGTGAGAGGCCTTTTTTGGAATGTGTTTGATGTGGCCGTCAAACCTTAGCTCTCGGTTCACCTCTACTCCCAGGACCTTGACGGCTTCCTGGAGTGGGAGAGGAACGCCACCAAACCGCAGCTTCTCTTCCACTGCTGGCCCGGCAGTAGGGGACAGAGAAACCACCTTTGCCTGTGTCTTCTCCGGAGCAAAGGTCACCTGCCAACGTGTACCCCACTCCTGTATATTACTCAGCTACTGATTGATTTCATCAGCAGCACGCCCACTGTCATGTCGCAGGTAGGAGCAGGAGAGAGTACAGTCTCTCTCTCTCTCTCTCTCTCTCTCTCTCTCTCTCTCTCTTCCTCTCTCTCTCTCTCTTCTCTCCCCCTCTCTCTCTCTCTCTCTCTCTCTCCTCTCTCTCTCTCTCTCTCTCCCCTCTCTCTCTCTCTCTCTCTCTCTCTCTCTCTCTCTCTCTCTCTCGCTCTCTCTCTCTCTCTCTCTCTCTCTCTCTCTCTCTCTCTTTTTTTTTTATTTTATATATATATTTTTTTAAACTTATACATTCAAAACAAAAGGGGATTTGATGTGCTAAAGTCCCGGCCGGGACGCCAAGGACTATCTCTAGCAGTATTTATTTTTATTTATGACAATAATTATACAAATAATATTGAAAAAGTACAGCAATTCTCTACTATAAACTATTACTGATACACAAGTGATTAAGAAATTATACTAACAACTATACGGTAATACACATCATATAAAGAAAGTATACTAATACATTGATACACATATATATAAAGAAATTATACAAATGTATAACATTAATCTTATAATACAAATGTTTAGTCATTATTTTTATTACATGTTTCTATTGCGTTAGTTCTGCTAGCAGCCAGGCATTTACGCCCGATTTGAAGGCGTGCAGGGCCGTGGTGAGGTGCTGGTCGGTCTGGCGCAAGAAGGTGTTCCATAGACGACCATAGCGGGGTAGGAAGGAGTGGAGGTAATGTTCCGTCCTCGCGAAGGGCACAGTCACCTGATGGTCGATGTTGTGGGCCGCACGGGTAGAATGGGAGGGCCTGGCCCGTGGGTTGAGGCGCAGCTCTGCTAGTTGTAGGAGCTGCATCCTGTGAACCTTGTACATGACGCACATGCCTGCCACATCACGCCGCTGCTGGAGAGGTTGAATGATCGGTGCAGCAGCCTCAGGGGCTTTCAGCCGGGCCAGCCGCTGGGCTCTGGCTTGAACCCGGTCAAGGAGGCCGAGGTATGACGGGGGGCAGGAGGACCATGCGAGGGGCGAGTATTCCATCAGGGAGCGGACTTGTGACTTGTAGAGTGTGCCGACTCCCTGAGCGTCCAGGAGGTGCGCAACGCGTCGGATGCAACTCAGCTTCCAGGCAGCATCCTTGGCGACCTTTCTGACGTGGCTGAAGTATGTGAGGCCAGAGTCGAACTCCACCCCTAGAATGTTGACTGACTCCTGGAGGTGTATTTTTCTGCCTTCCAGGAGAATGGCGTGTTGGTCCCAGTTGACTACATCTTGCCTGGGGGAGATGAGGACGGCTTGGGTCTTGTCTGGTGCAAAGGTGACTTGCCATCTCTTGCCCCAGGAGGCGATGCTCTGCAGTGCCTGGTTGATGCGAAGGACTGTGTTGTGGCGGTCACTCCTCTCACAGGTGAATGTGAGAGTACAGTCGTCTGCGTACGCTCTTGCCTTAGGAATCAGCTGCAGGATGTCGTTGAAGTAAACGTTCCATAGTAATGGCCCGAGTACACTTTCTTGGGGGACACTGGCTTTGATAGCATTTTCAGAGGAGGTGTGACCATTCACCACCACGCGCAGAGTTCTTTCGTGGAGGTAATCTTGCAGGAGGTGTAACAGGTCCCCGCAGATCCCCAGGCTTCTCAGCTTGGTTGTGGTGCCCTGATGCCACACCCTATCAAAGGCACCAGCGATGTCAAGGGCGACGACGAAGGTGTCTTCGCCCCGATCTAGGGAGTGGTTCCAGGCTGCTGAGGGCAGAAGAAGAAGGTCTGCTGCGGATCTCCCCTGTCGGAAGCCGAATTGTCGTGAATTTAGCAAGCGGTGAGCGTCAAAAAATGTAGTGATTTTGGAGGCAATGATGGAGTCAAGAACTTTCCCAACGAAAGAAAGGAGGGAAATGGGGCGGTAGTTCTGAGGATCGCCTGTGCTCTTCTTTTTGTGGATAGCACAGACTCTCGCCACTTTCCACTCAGATGGCCACTACTGAGATGAAAGGCACTCCCGAAAGATTGTAGCAAGAGCCACACCAAGTTGTGAGGCACATCTTTTAATGCAGGTGAGGGCTGATACTATCTGGTCCCAGCGTTTTCTTGGGATCAACTTGTTGAAGTTGTTGCAACACCTCCTTCGTGGTAATGGTGATGTTCCCTAGGGCGGCCTTGGTTAGAACCGGAACTGTAGGAGGTTCACGTTCTGGGTCAGGAACTATCATCTTGGAGGAGAAGTGGGCAGCCAACACCTGAGCTTTACCCCGGTGACTTGTGACAACAGAGCCATCAGGTGCTGTCAACGGTGGGATGCTGTCGTCACGAGAGAAGCCCTGTTGTTGTTTGATGCTGCTCCACCAATCCTTAGTGCCCACTGTTAGCTTTCGCTTGAGGTGATCCCTCCAATTGTTGATCGCCTCTTTCTGGACTCTTTTCATATTTTCACAGGCCATTTTGTGCTGGTATTTATGTCTTCTTGTGGGGTGGGACTTATATCGCAGCCAGGCCTTGCTCTTATTGTCTGCTGCTTTCCTGCATTGAAAGCCAAACCAGGGCTGGTCTCCCGCTTTAGACTTGTATGTCTGGCAGAATACAAATCTTCTTTGGTGGGACATCAGGATTTCTGTGAACTTTTTCACTTGTGTGTCAACGTCACCTGTAAGCACGTCAGACCACACAATGTTGTTAAGTGTTGCCTTCTTTGCATCCCAGTCCCCCTTGTCCCATAGCCAGTTGGTGTGAGTCACTGCCTCATCTCTGTCGATGGCCAGCTTGATCTTGGTGAGAACAGCCAGGTGGTCGGAGGAACCCACTGTTGTTAGCGGGCGGCAAGTCACTATACTGCAGGGCAAATCGGTCATTACAGGGTCAAGTGAAGACCCTGGGAAGTCGACGTGATTGGTAAGTCCAAACACCGACAACAGCTCGTCAAACTGCCTCTGGAGAAGGTACTGGTTGAGATCACCCACAATGATGAGATGCTTACAGGAGTGCTGGAGGAGCAGGGCATCTAAGTTGGTGGTCAGGTAGTGAAGGGGCTCACCACCTTGCCACTGTGGACGGTAACACACGCACAGCAGAATGGAGTCTTGAGTGTGTGTCCACAATTTGAAGAACATCATCTCCATGTGAGCAGGAAGGTCGACGGGGAGAGCTTGTACAGGGAGGCTTTTGCGGAAGCACACAGAGACTCCCCCAAAGGTACCTTGGGCTCTATCACGTCGGAACCAACTTGAGTAGCCACCTATCTGCCGAAAGTTGTCTGGCACTGAGGAGTTGAGGAAGGTCTCAGTAGTGGCAATGATGTCAGGACTGTGTGGCAAAACATGGCTGTACGTTAGGTCACCGACGTTAGTCTGGAGACCTCTAACGTTAGCTGAGATGATGGTAAGATTACCAAGCGCTTGCTTGCGGGGCGGCGTAGCTCCGGGGTGAGTAGCGATGCTGGCTGTCATTGTGAGGGGGCGAGAAGGCTTGAAGTGGTGTCCAGCCTCCTACCTGTGAGGTGTCAGAAGTGGGAGCAGGAAACGCAAAGCTCTTGTTTAGGGAGTGAAGTAGCCAAGCGTTATTTTTTGCCTCTTCCGCATAACAGCTGTTTGAAAAATTTATCCTGCCTTTCTTGATCGAGGCGCGTGCGGCACTCCTCGGTGGTGTGACCGTGGCGCTGGCAGTAGTCGCACTTCAACTTCCTGAAGCAATCGTTCTCCGTGTGTCGACTTCTCTTGCAGTGATGGCAGTAGCTTCGAATCGGTGCCCAGGCTGTTGGAGCAGACCTAGCTGAATCGTGCCGCCTTTTTTTTTTTTTTTTACATCACAAGGAACTGGCCAAGGGCACAACAAAAATGGGTAACACAAAGCCCGCTTAGTTGCCAGTCCCAATAAAGAAGACAGTACGAGAATAAAATAAAAACAGGGGGTTGGCCAATTTAGTTCGGGAGGTGTCTTGTTACTCTTCTTTTGAAAAGATTTAAGTCATAGGAAAGTGGAAAAATAGAAACAGGAAGAGAGTTCCAGAGTTTACCAGTGAAAGGGATGAAAGAGTAAAGATACTGATTAACTCTTGCATTAGGAAGATGGACAGAATAGGGATGAGAATGAGTAGAAAGTCTTGTGCAGCGAGGCCGCGGGAGTGGGGGAGGCATGCAGTTAGCAAGTTCAGAAGAGCAGTGAGCATGAAAATAACGGTAGAAGACAGCAAGAGAAGCAACATTGCGGCGGTGTTTTAAAGATTGAAGACAGTCAGTCAGAGGAGAGGAGTTGATGAGACGAAAAGCTTTTGACTCAACCTTGTTTAGGAGAGTTGTATGAGTGGATCCTCCCCAAACATGTGAGACATACTCCATACATGGGCGGATAAGGCCCCTGTAGAGAGCAAGCAATTGGGAGGGAGAAAAAAAAGGACGCAGACGCCACAGCACACCTAACTTCTTAGAAGCTGTTTTAACAGGAGATGAGATGTGAGATTTCCAGTTCAGATTTTTAGTAAAGGATAGTCCTAGAATGTTCATTGTAGAAGAAGGAGACAGTTGAGTGTCATTGAAGAAGAGGGGATAGTTATGTGGTAGGTTTTGTCGAGTAGATAGGTGAAGAAATTGGGTTTTTGAGGCATTGAACAAAACAAGGTTTGCTTTGCCCCAATCAGAAATTATAGAAAGATCAGAAGTTAGGCGCTTGGTGGCATCTCTCCGTGAATCACTTAGTTCCTGTTGAGTTGGACGTCTAACAAACGACGTTGAAAAATGCAAGGTAGAATCATCAGCGTAGGAGTGGATAGGGCTTTGAGTTAGACTTAGAAGATCATTAATGAATAATAGAAAGAGAGTGGGTGATAGGACAGAAACCTGGGGAGCACCACTATTGATAGATTTAGGAGAAGAACAATGTCCGTCTACAGTAGCTGCAATAGAACGGTTTGAAAGGAAACTTAAAATGAAGGTACAGAGAGAAGAATAGAAACCGAATGAGGGTAGTTTGGAAATTAAAGATTTGTGCCAGACTCTATCAAAAGCTTTTGATATGTCAAGGGCAACAGCAAAAGTTTCACCGAAACCCCTAAAGGAGGATGACCAGGATTCAGTTAGGAAAGCTAGAAGGTCGCCAGTAGATCGCCCTTTACGGAAACCGTACTGACAATCAGATAGAAGATTGTGAGCAGATAGATGCTTAAGAATCTTCTTATTAAGTATAGATTCAAAAACTTTGGAAAGGCAGGAAGTCAAAGCTATAGGATGGTAGTTTGAAGGATTAGAGCGGTCACCCTTGCAGTTGTGGGGCGTCGGGAGCGACTGGGAGCAAGGTGCTCTTGTCGTCTGAAGTTGAAGATATCTGCTTGATTATTTTGGTTGGATACCTGTGAAGTGCGAGTACGAGTATCTCGCCGCTCGGGTCTCGGGGCAGGTGGGGCGCGAGAAGCCCGGCGCTCAGGACTTGTGGCAGTGGAGACACTGATAACCCGACGCTCTGGACTGGCGGCAGGGAGGGTGTGGGTAGCGCGGTGCTCGGGAATCGTGATAGGTGAGGCGCGGGTGGTGTGGCGCTCAGGGCTCGCGGCCGGTGTATGCGTGTTCTCTTGATGAACGTTCACACTACGTCTGTGTTGTATGACAACAGACTTAAGTGGGAGTGTCTTATCAGACGTCCACCAGGACTGTGAAGTTTGATTTGTGGCAGTGTGCTTTTGCCACTGGCGGTCAATCCATTCAGGCTTAACGCTTGTGGCAATGGTTTTGGTGTCAAGCTCTTCAAGGCTGGACTTGGTTCCTGCTATGCTGTCAATAAGGTTCAGGATGGTTACTACAACCTCTCAATGCTGAGCGATACGCTGGGATGTAGTATCAAAAAAGCCGAGGATGCTGTTTTTTCGTCGTAGCTCTCCTCTTAACTCCCTGATGATTTTGACTAGAGCTCCGGGCTCTAATTGCTGCAGTTCTTCATAATCATCATCATCGGTAGTGAGAAATTCAGTGGAGGCAGTATCGAAAGGCTCAGTCTCACCCTGGGTGTACAACTGCTTCCTGGAAGACCACGGGGGCCGAGATCCCCACAGCCTCGCGTAGAACACTGACTTGACAGCAGTCGAGTGTTGTGTTGTTGTCGAGACAGATGGCTGGTATGGGTGATGTTGGGGCAATCACCTCATGAGCATTCAGCGACTGATTTATCGGTGGTTGTCTTGTCACAGACTCCACACCAACGACCAGGTGTGTATCCAGGTAGGCCGCGGGGCCGTGCGATGAGGCGGTGGTGACTTACATCACCAGTCATAGTCGCAGCGCAGGCTGTGATGTGAGGCAGTACGGGTGGTGGTGGTGGTGGTGGCGTGGTGACGTGCCGCAGTGCTTGTCACTTGTCAGACAGGGAGGCAGGGAGGGAGGGGGTGGGAGTACTGTCTTTGCAAACGGGAGGCTAGCTGGTGCTATCTCACCCAGAGTTGAGTTCTCTCTGCAGATCCTCCAGGAAGCTGGGACAGTACCAAAGTGAGAGAAAGGGAGGAAAAAATGGGAAAAAAAAGTACAGCGATGGCAGAGAAATCAAAAGTGATGGGTGGGTGTGTGGATGAGGCGCGCCGGGGTCCTGTATCGTGTGATAGGTGCTTCGGTTTGACGTGACGTCCGGCGTGATTTGAAGGGAGAGAGTGACCGTTGACTTATTCGTAGGAGGTAAAACCTCATTATTTCTGTCCTTTGGTATTGTTTGTTGAAATTTTTTATCCCTGTTGGATCAGAAGATCGTCAGAGCGGGTGGGCAACTTTGCGCAATGAAGTGGGCTCAGTTTTTTCCCTTAGGAAGCTTGATTTGTCAGAGCTAGATACACCTGTCGTGAACCTGCTCGCGCGAATATCTCTCTCTCTCGTCGATCTCCTCTGATCTCTCATCCTCACTCTCTCACTCTCTCTCTCATTCTCTCTCTCTCTCTCTCTCTCTCTCTCTACTCTCTCTCTCTCATCCTCTCTCTCTCACTCTCCTCTCTCTCTCTCTCCTCTCTCTCGCTCTCTCTGGTCTCCATCTCATCTCTCTCTCTTCTCTCTTCTCTCTCTCTCTCTCCTCTCTCTCTCTCTCTCTCTCTCTTCTCTCTCTCTCTCTCTCTCGTCTCTCTCTCTCTCTCTCTCTCTCTCTCTCTCTCTCTCTTCTCTCCTCTCTCTCTCTCATCTCTCTCTCTCTCTCTCTCTCTCTCTCTCTCTCTCCTCTCTTCTCTCTCTCTCTCTCTCTCTCTCTCTCTCTCTCTCTCTCTTCTCTCTCTCTCTCTCTCTCTCTCTCTCTCTCTCTCTCTCTCTCTCTCTCTCTCTCTCTCTCTCTCTCTCTCTCCTCTCTCTCTCTCTCTCTCTCTCTCTTCTCTCTCTCTCTCTCTCTCTCTCTCTCCTCTCTCTCTCCTCTCTCTCTCTCTCTCTCTCTCTCTCTCTCTCTCTCTCTCCTCTCTCTCTCTCTCCTCTCTCTCTCTCTCTCTCTCTCTCTCTCTCTCTCTCTCTCTCTCTCTCACAAAAGAGTAGGAATATAAGAGCTCCTTTTTCTCTTTCTCTTCTTCTTCCTCTTCCCCTTTATATTCTTTCTATTATTATTAAAACTATCATTTTCGTTTCCTCTCCTTCCTTTTTATTATAATCGTCCTTCTCGCTGCATTTATTGGTATCATTATTATAATTTTCCTCCTGCTCTCCCTCCTTTATATTCTAATCGTTCTTCCCTTAATATTTTTCTACTTCTATTCTCATTAACACTATTTCTCTCTCTCACATGTCCTTCCCTTAATACTTTTTTATTTATACCTATATTTTCATTATCACTTTTTCACTCTCTCATGTCCTTCCCTTAATACTTTTTTACATAAACTTTTATTTTCATTATCACTATTTCTTTCTCTCTCTCACGCCCCCCTCGTTGTCGTCCTCGCAGGGTCGTCGTCGCCGCCACACGACCTGCGGGTGAGCGAGCTGCTGCCCACCACCGACCACTACCTCACCTACGACGGCTCGCTCACGGTGCCCGGCTGCTACGAGACCGTCACCTGGATCCTCCCCAACAAGCCACTCTACCTTTCCTTCGGCCAGGTGAGCATAAGGAGCGATTTTGTATGCTGTAGGTGTAAGGTAATGATTTGGGGTTTTTTCTACCTTGCTCCTGTTTTTCTACCTTTCTTCTTTTTTTCTCCGTCCTTCTATTTGTCTACCTTTCCTTCGGCCAGGTGAGCACAGGGAGGGATATAAGTGATTTTTTATAGTATACGTGTAAAGTTATGATTTTTACACTGAAGGAATACAAGTTTTAATGGTGTGTGAATGCATTTCTCTTTTTTTAAGCGTTGATACTTTAACTTGATATATCACTACTACTTTTGTTTATAAGGTAAGAAGACGTGCATAGATAGGGCTTTATATAGCGTAGATGTAAGGAAATTATTTGAGCTTATTTCTCCTTTTCCTCCTTTTCTCCTCTTTTTTTTCCCTCTTTATATACATCAGGTGTAATGGTTTTTAGTTATTATAGTAATTATTGTTGATATTGTTGTTGTTGTATTGGTTAATTAAGGAATATTGTTATAATGGTATTAGTTCTTTTGTTCTTAGGCTTATATTTTTTTAAGGGGGTGTATTTGTTCATGTTCTTGTTTGCTTAATAATACAAAACAAATGTGGTAGTGATATATCAAGATAAATTATTAGCGCTGTAAATAAATATAAGAAAATAGATAAATCCATTCACACACCATTTAATCTTGTATTCCTTCAGTGTATAAAAGCTCTAACCCACATGCAATGGCAACCACTGATGTCTTCTTTCGTAATTGCCGCAAAAAAAAAATGTGGATAAAAAAGAAATAAAAATATACCGCATTCAAGTACCTGAAAAATGTTTAATGGTTATGTACACCACCTGGATATTATGACCTTCACCTAACTTTACTTTGACCTTGATTCTACGTCTCCTTACGTTAATTAGCACATGATAACTACTTATGGTGTGAGCCTAATAGTAAGGTCTTGATAGCTATGCACTTTACTAACATAACATCCTGCCTTTTAACATAATTTCAATACAATTTCAACTCTACAAAGATACTATACTAGGCCAAAACATCACTTAAAAGACCCAAACCATAAAAATAAAAAAATTATTATAACACACATATGTCTGCTCAGCCATTTTACCACACAACCAAATGAAAAAAAGCGGAAAAATTGCGTATCATCCACTTTCATCAACAAAACATCACTTAAAGACCCAAACCCCCCGCAAAAAAACACATCACACACATATGTCTGCTCAGCCATTTTTCCACATGAGCAAATCAAACAATAAAAAAAATTGCTCATCATCCAGTTTCATCAACACAGAAAAGACCCTTTGTTTCGTCCCGTACGACAAGAGAACCCATAAACGAAAAAAAATAAACGTTGCTTTTTATGCTATTTTTTCAACACGACCAAATGAAAAATAAGAAAAAAATAACATATCTAGTCTCATCAACACAGAAAAGATCTTTTTTTTCGCCCCGTACCACAAGTGAACCCAAACCCCCCCCCAAACAAAAATTTGTGTTATGCCATATTTTCCACACGACCAAATGAACAAGAAAAAAAATAGTGTAGTATCATCTAGTTTCATCAATATAGAAAAGTCCTATTTTTTTGGCCCCGAACCACAAGGGAGACAACAGGACAACACGCCGGCCGGACAAACATTGCATCCTCCATATCGCCGCTGTTTTACATTTCCCAGCACGGTCGCCACAGAGACAGCCGGGCATTTGCATCTAAGCAGCAAAGACTTGTCTGAAGAGAGCTATTCGTGGGCGTGTTAAACAGTCGGCAATGGAACTGTAATCTAAGGGTTAGTCCTTATCTGGGCGAGTCCTTGATATATACTGGGGTTTTTTACCGAGGTGAAACATCCTGACCCCTTGCTGTTTACTAACTGATATTTGATGGCAAGAGAAGGGAATACTACGGTTCCTCTAAATTTCAGGTGTATCTTATTTGAGTTAACCATATTATCAGGGAAATCTAGGTATATTTTTAAGCATGAGACCTTTAGATAGGATGCAATTTTCGCCTCGATAAATAAAAAAAGACTGTAGTGGGGGTGAGGAAGGGGTGAGGGAGCTATTTAAAAAAAAAAAAATTACATCACAAAGGACTGGCCAAGGGGAAAAAAAGAGGTAACAAAAACTCCGCTTAGTTGCCAGTCCCTATAAAGAAGACAGTAAGAGAATAAAGAGACCTATTTTGTAGGATCAGATATGTGCCTTTGTGTACTCTGGTGATAGAGGCGAGTATTGCATTACACTTTGTATAAGATACTTTGATCCTATCTAGACACTTTGCAAGTACCAACTACAAGATTATTTTACCGCCAACTACAGGTGGCGCTTTGACTTTACAAAGCGCCACCACACCAGGACGAGTTTGGTGGACTCGAACCGCTGACCGAATGGCGCAGGGACTCTGCAACACCAGTCCGTGATTCTACCAACCGCGCCATCCTGGCGGGTACACGTTGTATAAAGTCTATGTCTTATCACGGAGATGGGTTGTTGTTTTTTTTTTTTTTTTTTTTTGTTATTTACATTTGTGTCTATAAGCGCCT
Organism: Chionoecetes opilio; assembly: GCA_016584305.1. Taxonomy (NCBI): domain Eukaryota; kingdom Metazoa; phylum Arthropoda; class Malacostraca; order Decapoda; family Majidae; genus Chionoecetes; species Chionoecetes opilio. The sequence goes on from JACEEZ010020043.1 coordinate 132,362, forward strand.
ATAGGCAGTAGTGACCAGGGCTCGGATGGTAGGCTCTGGAGGTTCACTTGAGGGCTGTGATGGGTGTTCCCCGCCCGTGGTGGCGCAGGCAGGATTTTTATAGTGACTCCTGTGATTAGAGGTTCATACCGCCCCCTGTGTCCTCCGATGCACTCGCAATCGAAAGTAGAGTTAATGGGCAGGGCATGTGGGTGTTCTTAGGCCACTCGACGGTGCAGAAAGGTTTTGGTTTTCTTCAGGGATCGAACTCGGGTCACAGAGAACGCCAGTCGGAGACGCTAACCACTCCGCTACCGTGTGTGAGTGTGTTTGTATTACCCTGGCTCACTGTTGTTGTTGTTGTTGTTGTTGTTGTTGTTGTTGTTGTTGTTGTTGTTGTTGTTGTTGCTGTTGCCTTAGTGCTTTTCTCCTTCCTTTCCTCCATGCCTATATCTTTCTTTTCTTTTTCCCTTTATTTTCTTTATTTTCTTTTCTTTTCCCTTTTCATTTTTCTTTCATCCACCAAATGTTGTCGATCTTACTGTCTGTCTTGTTCTTTCCTCCATCCAGCTACGTATGTGTGTGTGTGTATTCATCTAGTTGTATTTTACAGGGCCAGAGCAATGCTCGTATGGCCCCGTCTCCATATCAACATTTTTATCATTCATCCTTAATGCTTAGTGTTGGCCGAAGCCAGCACCCCGGAGAGCAGGTCACAAACCCCGGCGAACACCCGGTACCCATTCACTGCTGGGTGAACAGGGACTCGGGTTTTAAGGAAACAGCCCATATGTTTCCGCTCCGCCCGGGGATCGAACCCGGGACTTCTCGGTTGTGAGCCGAACGTGCTAACCACTACACTACGGAGTACCCTGATGTGTGTGTGTGTGTGTGTGTGTGGTGTGTGTGTGTGTGTATGTGTGTGTATGTGTGTTCGTGTGTGTGTGTGTGGTGTGTGTGTGTGTGCGTGTATGTGTGCATGTGTGTGTGTGTGTGTGTGTGTGTGTGCGTGTGTGTGTGTGTGCGTGTGTGTGTGTGGTGTGTGTGCGTGTGTGCGTGTGTGTGTGCGTGTGTGTGCGTGTGTGTGTGTACGTGTGTGTGCGTGTGTGTGTGTGTGTGTGTGTGTGTGTGTGCGTGTGTATGTGTGTGTGTGTGCGTGTGTGTGTGTGTGCGTATGTGTGTATGTGTGCGTGTGTGTGTGTGCGTGTGTGTGCGTCTGTGTGCGTTAGTGAGTATTTGTGTGTGTGTGTGTGTGTGTGTGTGTGCGTGTGTGTGTGCGTGCGTGTGTGTGCGTGTGTGTGTGTGTGTGTGCGTGTGTGTGTGTGCGTGTGTGTGTGCGTGCGAGTGTGTGCGTGTGTGTGTGTGTGTGTGTGTGTGTGCGTGTGTGTATGTGTGGGTGTGTGTGTGTGCGCGTGCGTGCATGTGTGTGTGTGTGTGTGTGCGTGCGTGTGTGTGCGTGTGTGTGTGTGCGTGTGTGTGTGTGTGTGTGTGTGTAGAAAAGAACCATGATATTACGTGACCCTTTAACCTTCGCGACACAGTTTCCTCTCCTATCACTCTCCCTGATATGTCGTCGCGCCCTTAATACCTGCCGTTCTGGTGTCACCATTTGTCACCAAAATTACCGCTTAAACGACCTGCTCACCTGATCTTTCCCCCAGCGTGTAGAGTTAATGTCAGTAGCTAGTAAAGAATATGATGTACTCACCCACCGATGCAATAACTTCCGTCTCACTTTAATGAATCCGCCACTAACCCTTCCACCCTACGCTGGTTTCCTCTCTTGACCATAACACTGCGAATATTGAAACACCCGCGAATTAATGGACGTCATATAAAGTGTTCGCGAATTGCTGAACGTACTCATTACCGCCTCATTTTAGATTCACTGACATAGGGATAGAGGGAAAGAGTTTGCGTGGGCAATGAGATTCATGGATTGACGAGGGAAGCTCAAGGGTAGCTCTTGTACTTGACGAGGGGAAACGCATGTGAACTAGGGAGCTGTCTGACTCAGGTGCGAAAGAAGAGGAAATTCAAGAGATCAGAGGGGAAAATACATTGATGGAGAAACACACAGAATGACGAGAGAAAATTTGGAGATGCACAGATTGACGAGGAAACTTAGAGATTGATGAAGAAACTCACAGGTGGAGAGAAGAAGACAGATTAATAGAAGAAATTAGAGATTGAAATGGAAACTCAGAGATAGACGAGAAGATTCACAAAGAAAAGGATAACACACACACACACACACACACACACACACACACACACACACACACACACACACACACACACACACACACACACACACACACACACACACACACACACACACACACACACACACACACACACACACACACACACACACACACACACACACACACACACACACACACACACACACACACACACACACACACACACACACACACACACACAACACACTATACATCACCGCACACCATTGATTCTCGAGATGACAGCACCTTCACACGGTCACACAAAGACATCCCACACAACTTAAACACTTAAACAACACATTTTCCGCTAACTTGTGCAATGAATCCGCGGAAAGAAAAGCGATAAACACGAGACACAAGATTTAACACAACTTTCCATAACTTAACCACGACTCCCTCCGTTCTTCACCA
>JACEEZ010020043.1:140000-150000 GCA_016584305.1 Chionoecetes opilio
TGCAATATGAACACGTCGACACACACACACACACACACACACACACACACACACACACACACACACACACACAACACACCACACACACACACACACACCACACACACACACACACACACACACACAAACAAACACCACACACACACACAACACACACACACACACACCACACACACACACACACACACACACACACCACACAACACACACACACACACCACCACACACGCACACACGCGCACACACACACACACACACACACAGACACACACACACACACGTCGAACAACACACACCACAACACACACACACACACACACACACACACACACACACACACACACACACACACCACACACACACACCACACACACACACAACACACACACACACACACACACACACACAATACAACACACAGACCCACACACACACACACGTCGACACCACACACCACACACACACCACAACAACACACACACACACACACACACACACACACACACACACACACACATACACACACACACACACGCACACACACACACACACACACACATACACACACAGACACACACACACACGTCGACACCACTCACACACGCAATCAAAACAATTAAAATAAATAAGTAAAGTAAAATAAGAATATAAAAAATACACGCAGCACTCAATTTGATAATAGAGAGTACGTGAACCTATTTCATAAACGATCCAACACTCTATATGCGATAAATAATAAAGAAATATGCAATAACAAAAATAAACAGATAAAAAATAAATAAAAATTCACACAATACAACACACACAACGTTCAATCTGACAATAGAGTACGTGAAACTATTTTATAAACTATCTAACACTCTATATGCAACGTTCCCCTTGTAAGCAATTGTATATAAATGAATAATCTAACTTAGCATTCTAATCTACAACTTTATTCATTCATAGTCATCATCTTAAAGCCTTCTTAGCATTCCAATTCTCGCCTTAAGTATTTCTTTTCTCCCTTTAATTTCAGGGCAAGAAATGTTCTGTGTCGGAGCCAAAGTTTCAATATAGAGGTGAGTAAAAGGATGAGTAACAGGATAGGTGAGTAAAGAGAAACAAGTGAATTACAGAACAGGTGAATAACAGGAGAGATGAGTAAGGATAAACAGGTGGATATTAAATAGTACAGGTGAATAACAGGACAAGGTGAGTATAGACGACAGGTGAGTAACAAGAAAGGTGAGTAAAGAGACAGGTAAGTAAAAGGGTAGAAAAATTAAGAGGGAAAGGTAAGTAAAGAGGAACAGATGAGTAAAATAATATATTGGTGAGTATAGAGGAACAGGTGAATCGAGGAACAAATGAATAACAGGACAGGTGAATAAAGAGGTAAAGGAGAGTAACAAGACAAGTGTTTAAAGAGGGACAGGTGAGTAAAGGTAAACAGATGAGTAAAGAAGAATAAGTGACGTCAAGTAATGGATTAGTATGACTCATTCACTATCATTGGGTTGTGAAAGTGACAGGCGATGGACGAATAGTGAGTGACGAAAGATAATTGTGAAAATGACTGATTAATACCACTAGAGAGGAAGAATGTGCTGGGTGAAAGTGACTATATAATGTACCTTAGGAAAGAAAAAGGTGTAAATGCCTGGTTGGTACCGTTAGAAGAATGTGAAGGGTGAAAGTGACTAGTATGCGCTAGGAAAGTGAATGGAAGGAAAATGAAGTGTTAAATATAATGAAAATGACTTAAAGAAAGTGACTGCAAAATGCATCTTACGAAAGTGACAATTAGCGCGTTTTCGCGACGTATACCAGGGCGGTCCAGGCCAGTCTAGACTGGTCCAGGCAGGACTGATGCTCACGAAAATACATCAAGACTGGCCCCGTCCCATCCGTCGTTCCTATTGGCTGGGGGATCAAGTGGGCGGTCCTACCGTCCTGCAAGCTTTACCCCCCCCCCCCCCAAAGACACACCAAAGGGTTATTAATTTGACCTCAGGTAATAAGTAATAACCTCCTCGTTGGCATATGAAAGGTGAACCGTGGTCATCATTCTGTATGTGATGAGAGTCAGGTTTATAAATCACTGGACGAAGAAACAGTCCCAGCAACACAATTTTGCAAGACCTGTCGCAGCCATGTCAAACATTTACTATATATAACCTATATAACCATCATGTATCATTTCTATAGGTACTGGCATCCACTACCTGGGGATTTCCGTATATAGCAGGCTTTTACTGGTGGAGTACTTGTTATTAGCCCTATTATTATGCAAGTTTTGCCTTGTGCAATGTAGTAGTCATCCCTTGTAGCAGTCATCCCTGCTACTTGACTTCTCAGTGGGAAGTCAAGTAGCAGGGATGACTATGAAAAATTGAATGATGAAATCTCATTTCATTTACCGTCAATATCACTAGCTATAGTCGCCACTGCACTATATGTCGCAAGAGGGCATATGTTACGAGTTTTAGCATCACTACAGACTTGTATGTGCCACTGAAGAGACGTGCACAGCACGTAGTTTACATTATCTACATACACTATTCATGTCTTCAGTGACACACATGCAATTAAGTCTGTAGTGATGGTAAAATTTTTAATATATGGCGCCTGGTGACATTAGTGCAGTGGCGGCTATAGTGTTTTTGACGGTACATTCATTTACCAAGATGCTGCTTCAGCAAATAGTGAATATTGTAATTTTTCGTGAAATTACTTTAGTCTTATGGTCAGCCATCATGGTGTTTCATGTCTTATCAGCAGCACGAGAAGCTCCTGGTCGTCTTCCCCGCTGACTGTAGTGCGCATGCGCCAGTTCTCTCCACACTGGTCCAAAGTGGTCCTGCTCGCTGGGCTGGACCAGACTAGACTGGGCCAGCCCGGTTCAGTTCGCCTCGCGAAAATAGTGTCCGCCCCGGACTAGTCCAGTCTAGAACGGGCCAGAACAGTCGCGAACACGCGCTAAATGTAATCAACAATGAACGTTCAGAAATAAATATGTGTTGAGAATAATAAATAATGAAAATGATGACAAACATAACACCTACAAATGACAAGATAATGACGTGAGTACTTAACATGACAATTTAAGATGGTGATAAATGACTGGCTCAGGTGAGAGACTTAGGTTAATCACAGGTGAATAATCTCTGAGAGGCCTGAGGATGCCTAAATACATCTTCGTAAGAGAGGTTGATGGTGAGGGGAGGTTCGAGGATGGGGGGAAGGGGGGTTGTAAGGGTGGGTGAAGGGTTGGGGGTTAAGGGGGTGAAGGGGGGGGGGTTACAGGGGATGAAGGAGGGGGTTTAGAAGGGGTGAAGGGTGGGGAGAGGGTTAGGGAAGGATGAAGGGGGGGGAGTTTTGGGAGATGCAGGGTATGAGGTAAGGGGAGGGATGAAGGGTGGTGAGGTAAGGGGGGATGAAGGGTGGTATGTTAGAGGGCGGGTTGAAAGATGGGGAGGTTAGGGGGGAAAGGGGGGGATAAAGGGTGAGCGGGGGTAAGGGGATAAGGGGTGAGGGGGTAAGGGGGGGGGGGGGCTAGCACGGGTTGAAGTCATCTGCAGTTAGCAAGGAATTATTTTCGCAACACAAACATAGATTCGTTGTATTAAAAAAAAAAACTCTTTATACATGAAAATTCTGCCATTAGTCCAGTTGCCAGGTTGAGAACCTTGTTGTTGCGAGAAGTGTATAGTGTTTTATGGTTTCATACTCGAATGGGTCTATAGAAAAGATTTAGCTCGGTTGCTGGAGTGCCAACCTTGGGGAACTCCGATAATTACCATAAATCCAAAATGGCCGCCGCCGACGGAGGTGGAAAAAAACTTTTCAACCAATCAACCTTCAATCACGTGTGATACATTTTTTCCGTACAACCTGGATGTGAGGAACCGATTTCTGAGGTCAGTTGCGTGGTTTGGGGTCAAATTCAGGGTCAAAGGTCAAGTTAGAGGTAATTTTTGTACATTTGGGAGGTTCAAATTTTTTGACCCCTGCATAAACTGCACAGTGCACACCACTCATACTCGATACGTTGATTCTAATCTCACCTCTTCTTCTTTTCATAGAGAGGTATGATGGCTGACTCAAGGTGTCTTCTCCCGTTGTGTCACGGAGGTGGTCAAGAAACGAAATTCACCGAAACGGTGGATCATTTCATGATCCACCAAGAGTGGATCAGGAAGCTCATCTTATGCGCCAAATCTCTTGGAGATGCAGACCTGCAGGCTACGCTACAGAACATTATTGATGTTGGTGGAGATGCGGTAAGCATAACCTGTCATAAAGGTTGCTACTGTACTTATACATCAAAAGAGAAAATTGAGAGAGTGAGAAAGTCACAGAAAAGAAAGGCTGAAGATGAGGGTGAAAAGACATGTACAAGGTTTCATACTAAGGTAGCTGATAAAGGTGTTTTTGAGTACAACCGTGATTGTATGTTCTGTAGCGAAGAATGTTTACCCATAAATGATAGACACCCAGAAAAATGGGACCGCGCTTGTAAGTGTATGACCAAAGAACGTTTTGACACAGGACGTAACCCATTCCCAACTATGAAAGATATGCTCCTTGATGTTGCTGATCAGCGTAATGAGGATGTGGCTAGAAGGCTCAAGTTGCACCTTGTTTTTGTTTCTGATCTACCTTCTGCTGAGTGCAAGTACCACGTCCGCTGCTATAACAGTTTTACTAAAGCTCCCACATATGCTGATTTGCCACCTGGTGCTGCAGATGAAGATGCTCTGAGGGAAGTCATTCAGTACATGAGCCGAGACAGGTCCAGATTATGGAATAGTTTTGAACTGCATTCCCTGTACTCGGATCTAGGTGGCAATCTCGCTAGACGTTTAGGGGAGGCGGTAGCGGATGGGTTAGCGTCTCTGACTGGCGTTCTCGGTGACCCGAGTTCGATCCCCGAAGAAACCCAAAACCTTTCTGCACCGTCGAGTGGCCTAAGAACACCCACATGCACTGCCCATTAACTCTACCTTCGATTGCGAGTGCATCGGAGGACACAAGGGGGCGGCATGAGCCTCTAATCACAGGCGTCACTATAAGAATCCTGCCTGCGCCACAACGGGCGAGGACAAACCATCATCACAGCCCTCAAGTGAACGTCTAGAGCCTACCATTCGAGCCCTGGGTCACCACTGCCTACAGGCGCTATAGGCACAAATATGTAGAAAAAAAGAATAGTGACATATTTAGCAAGGTGAGAGACTGCATGAGTAAGGATGCTATAGTTGTTCGTGTAGATGGATTTGCTACCATGGTTGGTTTCCGTGACTCCGTTGCAAACACTCTCAAGATAGTTAAGGATAACGATACGGATGAGAGGAGCACTGCTTCCGTGGTGAGGCAGGTCAAGCATGAGGCACGGTCGGTCAGGTACAACAGTGCCAATTACGACCTATCAGAGCTTACACAGGCCAACACAATCAAGGCGACCAGCCAAACTTTGCTGAAGTTGGTTTCGGACCTGTTCTCCGGCGGTAAGCTGACCAAGAAATCTCTGAGCCTGAGCCAGTCAATTCAGAGTCACGTTACAAGTACCAAAATTCAGACAACATTAGGGCTGGCCGTCAAACTGTTGCACCGGTATGGTAGTTCCGACCTTTTCAAACTCTTTCATGAGCATTGCTTCACGACCTCGTACGATGAGGCCCTGAAATTTCTGATAATCGGCCGCTCGTTTACTAGGTGACAATGCACAGGTCCTCCACCAGTTTATGGGGATGTGTAGAGCCGTCGGCGTCATCTTCGCGTGGTTTGACAACTTGGATCTCCAGGTATGCACACCCAATGGTCAACGCACTACCCATGTCCTCTCACATGAATTCCAGCAACCTCATCTCGCAGGTATTCTAGAGAATGGCCGCGCTAAGCCAGGGATGAGCAGCCTCATCATCCCCAGACTCTCTAAGAAGGCCGCCCAGTCAAAGACCAGCAGTAGCTCATCGGGCAGCCTTCCTCTGCAACACTACACCGGGCCGACCAAGGTGAACCCACCGGATGTAAAGGCCACCTTTGGCATCTCCTACCAAGAAATATGTGCCCGACAGGTGAGTCTAGCTACTGCGCATCAGAAGGACATGAAGTGGCTAAACACGCTCAACACACAGGAGAACGCAGTGGAGTGGGGTGGGCTCAACAATCAGGAGGTGCGCAATGATCAAGCTCAAATGAAGCCAGCTAGCACGTACATATTCGGACCTCTCATCGACGCCAAAGCCGCTCATCCGGACACAGTGCTAACTTCGCTGGAGTACCTCAAGAAGTCGTTGGTTGACATGAGGATGTCCTATGTCCACATCTCCGTCGATCTGCAGTTGTTCTTGGTGGCCAGCCAAATCATGTGGAATGATGTCAATCGCTTCAATAACGTCATTCTCAGGCCTAGCATCATGCACACCGTGCAGTCCTTCTGTGGCTGCATCGGCAAACTCATGCGCGGGTCGGGTATTGAGCCTCTCATCTGCTCTGCGTTTGGAGAGCTAACAGGAATAATGAGCGGCAAGTCTTGGGTTCGGGCCATGCTAGCGTTCCGGATGGTTTCGACTACTCTACTGAGCAAGTTCCTTACCACAGGTCCCAAAACATTCCAGGACTTAAGTGACTACCTTGAAACGTGTCGGCAACACCTAAGCGGCAGGCACTGGGTCGATAATCTGATAAAGCCTACTCTGCTCGTCCATGAACTGATTCGTAGCGAGAGGGAGGGAGATTTCTTGCTGCAGCAGCTCACGCTCGAGCTTATGCTCCCCTACTTCTTCGTTGCTGGCCACCACCACTACGCCCGCTACATTACCCATCATGTTCTCGAGATGCGCCACCTGCTGCCACCCGTGGCCAAAACGGAGCTCATGTCAGGTGCCTTCGTGTGCCGTCACCAGGAGGGTAGCTGGAATGGCGTGAGCTCTGACCAGTTTGGTGAACAAACTGTCATTCGAATCGGCATAGGTGGCCTCAAGGGTATAACCCTTTCTCAAGAGATGGTCGAGGAATGGATCGATTCTTTTCCCGTCATCGCCTACCTCTCAGACACCATGGCGCACATCTACACTGATCCACCAGGCAAGCAGAGGAATGCCGCAGCTGGAGCAAATACTACAAGCTGAGGACCACGTCATAAGGAGGAGGGGAAAAAGAGGAGGGAGCTGGATGGAGATGACAGACGTCGAATCATGCTTGAACTGTTCAAAATGTCTCACCCATTGGAAAATCAGTCGCCACACCTCTACAACATCGCCAATGGTAGATTCGGTCCCCCTGAAGCCGAGGTGAATGTTGCCGAATCAGTGGACATGGGCGAGTGAATGGCTGCACAGTTCCAGGCATCCCTCCCCACCGAATTCCATGCAACCGTCTCTAGTTACATCAAGACCATGGAACACATAAAGAAAGGTGTGAAAATGGGGAACAAGACTATCTTCAACCTGGATACTATCTTCTTCAGACTGCTGACATTCGGACAGCAGCGACAGATGAAGCTAGCACACATCTTCCAATATGAGCTGTGCCCAATACCCCCATCGCTCATCGGCGAGTATGGCTGCTTGAGGAAAGGTAGCAAAACACCGCTGGCTCACAAACTTTGCGTACAGATACGACGACCACCGCCGCCTGATGTCACCATTGTTGATGCGTGCCAACTCCTCTACCACATCGTGTGGCCGTCGAAAGGAGATGCGTCGGTCATAGTTAAGTCCATCTAGACGAGATTGTCCTCTCGCTATGGCAAGAAGGTCTTAGTCTTCGACAAGTATCACAACGTTTCTGCGAAGGACCATGAGCGTATGCGACGTGCTGGCCTTGGTTCCATCAATTACGACCTGACCATCAACACACCGCTACCCAGTCGAGATGGCATCATGAGGAATAAGCACAACAAGTTGCAGCTGTCTAAAATTCTTAGTACCTACAGCTTCGGCGAAGGAGTCACCGTGGAGAGCCCCAGCGATGGTGTGTTCACCCATGACGAAGCGGACATAATAATGATCTCGTACCTCCTCATGGCTGCCGAGTCAGACACGCGAGTCATCCGCATTCTCTCAGATGACACCGATGTGTTCGTGCTGCTTGTATACTGGGTGTACCGAAAAAACATCCAGGCCACAGTGCAAATGGAGCGGTGGGATGGATCCGTTTGAGACATCAACGCCACCTGTTCCCAACTGGGCCCGAAGTGCCTGCAGATCCTAGGAATGCACTGCATTACTGGTTCAGATACCACCTCATACCTGTACGGCAAGGGGCAAGTGTCGGCACTGAAGACCCTGAGAGCTGGCGACTTCCCAGGCCTGTACTCAGCCTTGGGCGTGCTTGATGCCACACATGCACAGCTCATGGAAGCAGGACAGGCATTCTTCTGTGCTCTATATGGTCAACAACAGGGGACCACTATGAGTGAGGCGAGGTACCATATGTACACAAAGAAGGCTGGAAAGCTGCTCAAGATCATGTCGCTACCATCAACAGTCAAAAATCTCTTCCTGCACATCTTACGCACTCATCTGCAGACTATACTCGCCAAATCTGCTGACCAGCAGGCTCCACCATCACGAAGTATGGGTGGGAAATCAGAGATGGCACCCCAGTACCAGCAACCTCTGATCAGGCCCCAGGACCCCAAGATCTCATGGATGTAGTGCGGTGCAGCTGTAAGGCGGCGGGGAAGGGATGCGGCAGTGAACGTTGCAGCTGTCACCATGGAAATATATCATGCACTGTGTACTGCGCTTGTGTTTCTAGTGACGCTTGCTTGAACCCCTTCAGGACAGGAGACGTAGACCAAGATGAAGTGGAAGAGGAAGGAGAAGCAGATGTGGAAAATGACGAGAAAACTGATCATCATGATCTTGCATTCGGCTCTGATGATGAATGGGAGTGATCGCCGTTAATGAATAAACACTTGATCACCCTCGTTCTGAAAATGCAATTATTATTATATTAATATTTTTATGGGCCAAAAATGACCTTTAACTTGACCTTTGTCCCATAATTTGACCCCAAAGCACGCAACTGACCTCATAAATTGGTTCCTTACATCCATGCTATACGGAAAAAATGTATCACACGTGATTGCAGGTTGATTGGTTGAAAAGTTATTTTCCACCTCCGTCCGCAGCGGCCATCTTGGATTTATGCTAATTATTGGAGTTCCCCAAGGTTGTCACTCCGGCAACCGAGCTAAATCTTTTCTATAGACCCATTCGAGTATGAAACCATAAAAAAACTATACACTTCTCATGAAAACAAGGTTTAGTACAGAACACCTATGGGTGTCAAACGGACTACATTGCTGTTTCACTAACGAGGGTTTACTTTACGGTAATGACAAGTAGAAGAGGATTTTTCTTTATAATGCAAGGGGAAAAAATGGATATCACTTACAAAAAATCCGACCTCACCTGTCCTCTCACCTGTAGACTACTTGCATGTCATTAATCCTATCTAGTATTTCTGGTAAGTATTATCTAGTAATATTTTTATTTTGCTTCTAATCTCGTAGTCTTTTTTATGGGGACTGGCGGCTAGCTGGTTTTCTGTAACATTATTTTCGTACCCTACGACAGTCCTTCGAAACGTAAACTAAAATTAATGATTACAAAATCTTTCTTTCTCTTTCTCGACCACAACGAATGACTTAGCGCGAGTTTTTTTGTTCCTTTTAATCTGCCCTTGGAGAAGTATAAGACTTTGAGATGTATAAAGAAAAAAAAAATTACAAAACCTTTTCTATCTCTCTTGACCACAGCGAATGACTTAGCACGAGATATTTTTGCTATTTTTTTGTTACTTTGAAATGTGAAAAAAAATTATACAACACTTTTTCTTTCTCTCCCCCTTGACCCCAGCGAACGACTGGCCTCACTCCTGACCCTGAACAGCCACAGCCAAGGTCACAGCGGCCGCCACAGCCAACCCACCACAGCAGCCACGCCCCTAAGTGTGCATACAGCCTGAGCGTCGGCGTGTGTGTGTGTATGTGTGTGTTTGT
>JACEEZ010020043.1:155000-161708 GCA_016584305.1 Chionoecetes opilio
GCCTCCCCGAGGCCTTTTGCGGCTGTGTCGCAGCGAGGAGTCCTGCTCTTAACACCGAGACGGACCTCACCAGCACCGCAGACTGTTGGGAGAGCAGTAAGTACGAGACACCGATACCAGAGCGCATCTCGCCACCGCCATCATGAGGTTGGCCCCAAAGTGTGAAGGGTGTGGGGGTGAGCCTCACCCCAAAGGACGCCAGAAGCAGTGAAAGGCATGGGGTAAGCGGTGTGACGCCTGCGGTATCACAGGACACTACAGCAGGTGTGTCACAAAAAAGGCATCCCCAAGGTCGTACTAGTGAAGGTAGGGTGCCCAACCTCCTGGTGCCCGAAAGCCCATAGTTTACGGATCAGGGACGCCCAGACCTCGCCGTACCGAAACATCGGGCGCCGAAGGTTTTCATCGGGGTCGCCAGCTCAGAATTCCCGATAACTGGCCAGTGAAAAGTTGCAGTTCACTCCCGACACAGGTGCCGAAGCAAACGTGATTGGTTTAAGTCAGCTTCGTTGTCTCGGCCTTAGTGAAAGTGATCTCTCAAACTGCCAGGATGAGGTGTTGGCTGCTAACAAGAGCCGGCTGAGCCCCGTTGGCTCGTTTTAAGGCCACACTTACGCTCGGGGAAGCCACTGTTAATACTACCATCGGTGTGTTTCGGGGTGTCGATGATGCTCTTCTTTCCTGGTATGATTCCCGTGCATTACACATAATTCCCGAAGATTATCCTAAACAGTTTTCTGCGGTGCGTTGTAACGAGACCTCCTCCCCCCTGCAGAGACCTCTGCATCACATTCCCGCACAGAGGGACACAGGTAGACAAGGATCGCAAAGCATTCCTGAAGGAGTTCTCTGACGTCCTGGTGGTTTCCCGGGAGACTTTGACATCGGTGAAAGGGCTCGCCTCCATGGTGGGGCCTCCCATGATGATCCCCCTTTCGTCCTGACTCCCGCCCTTTGCTCGTCACACGCCCAACAGTTTTTCCGTTGGCTTGGCAGCGGATACGAAGGCCATGCTGGATACTATGTTTAAGCAAGACATCATAAAGCCGGTAGGTGCTGAGTGTCGATTGGTGTCATCCCATGGTTGTCGCTAAAACATCTGGCGGTTTCGAATCACCGTTGACCCTTTTCAAACTTAACCGGCAGGTGCTTCGCCCGACGCATCCATCCCCGTCGCCCCGCTCCGCGGCGATGCAGGTAAACCCCGGGCTCCAAATATTTTTTTCCCCCTTAGACGCTATGTGGGGTTTATTGGCAAATTTTCCCTTAAAGGAGGAGTCTCAGCCTCTCCCCACATTCATCACCCACCCTGGGGGCGGTATAAGTTTTCTAAGGGGACCGATGGGATTTGTCTCTACAGGTGACGAGTTCTGCAGGCGTGTTTGGGCATCGCATTGGAAAGTGTTGACAACTGCACAAAGGTCGTCGACGATGTGCTTGTGTGGGACACTACTTAGAGGAGCACCTCGACCGGGTAAGGCAGATATTGGAACGCTTCCGGGTTCACCGCATCACCATCAACCGGAAAAAGTTCATGTTTGCCTCCCCAACCGCCCATTTCTGTGGGTACATCATCTCAGAGGGCGGTGTTAGTGCTGACCCCGGGTAAAACAAAAGCGGTGGCAGATTTTCCAGTTCCCACCAACCTAACAACCCTTCGCTCTTTCTTGGGTTTGTCAACAACTAGCTGATTTCTCCACAGGGGGTCGCCGAGGGCAGCCACACACTTAGGCGCTTCTCAGCCCAAAAAAAGATTTGTTTGGACTCCAGCTCATCAGTCCTCCTTTCAGGCGGTGAAAAAGGCCTCTCGTCGCCCCAGTCCTGGCTCACTTTGACCCTGCTCTACCTACCAGTCCCTTTCAAACTGACGCCCCCCGTCTCAAGGGACTTGGTTACGCCCTGCTCCAGCGTCACGGTATCAAGTTGAGGTTAGTGGGAGTGTGGGTCAAGGTTCCTGAGCGATACTGAAACAGGTATGCTGTGGTGCAACTAGAATTGCTTGCTGTCGTGTGGCTATGAGGAAGTGCCGGAATTTTACTTGCTTGGCCTTTCTACCTTCGAATTGGGGGTTGACCACAAACCGCTCGTTCCCCTCCTTGACCACCACAACCCTGGACGCAATAGACAATCCTCGCATCCAGCGGCTGAAGGAGAAAATAGCACCTAACGTCTTTTCCACCATCTGGCGTAAAAGGGAAGGAGCACGCACTCCCAACGCACTGTCCCCCGCCCCCCTTGCTGTGGGCCCAAAGCACGCTGATATGGAGGCCGAGTCTCAGGTCCCCCCACTACGTTCGTACATGTGTGTTGGCCAGAGCCTGTGAGATTTCTGAGCCTAACGGACCCTTACGCAGACCCAGTCATTATTGACATACCGAAGCTGCGAGGACGGATGACACATACCAGCTTCTAATTAATAACGTCCCCTTCAGGTTTTCCAGCAAACCGGGCCCGATTTACCGGGTGCCCTGCAAGACTACTGGAGCTTTCCCCGACGAAACCCGTCCACTGAGGATGGACTGGTGCTATATGGGTCGCGGTTGGTCATCCCTACCTCGCTCAGGAGCCATGTCCTTTCCCGACTACATGACTCCCATAGAGGCATCGGGCGACGAAACGTCGGGCCCGTCAAACTGTGTGGTGGCCCGGCATTAAAAGCGCATCACCAGCACGGGCAGGGGCTGTGACGCGTGTCAGGAGATGCTTTCCGTCACAGCCGAAGGAGCCAAATACTCTCGGACCCTCTTCCATCACGGCCCTTCGGGGAAATCTCGGCAGACCTCTTCACCCACGCTGGTAAGGATTACCTAATCTACTCCAATCGCTTGTCTGGGGGGCCGTGGGATTGCAGAAAATGGGCGGGAGGCGACGTCGCGAATCACGATGAAGCTGCTGTGTGGCATCTTTAAGGATGTGGGTGTACCAGTTTTGGCTCCGGACTGACGAGGGCCGCAGTTTTCAAGCTTTGCGTTTCGGTCCTTCGTGAAGAGTGGGCATTATCAGTCTTATCTTCTCCCAGTTACCCCCAGTCTAACGGCCACCCAAGGGCTTTCTTTAAGAAGGCCAATATCTCATCGCGAAGGTCCGCACAGCAGGTGGCAACGAGTGAGGCCTTTGACAGGGCTTGATGGAGCTCCGAACACTCCCCGCCCTATGGTCGATCTCCAGCCCAGATGGGTTTACGGTCGTCCTCTCCGGACGGCAGGTACACCGGCGTGCATTCGCTCCCGAATGGCAGCAGCCGATGAGGAGTGCGAGCCAAACTGTCCGCGGGAATGGAAAGGCGGAGTGGTACTATAATCGCTCCTTTCCCGTGCGCTAAAACCCCCGTTCGTGTCGGGACCCCCTGTCGCATCAAGACTCAGTCTCGGCGCTGGAACAAGCAGGGGGTGGTAGTTTGGTGTCGGTAAACACAGAGGGTTACCACTTCCAAATTGCAAGTGGGAGGATATTTTGGAGGAACCGCCGCTACCTACGTCCAGCACCAGCTTCGACCTCAGGTGAACCCCAGGCCGCTCCTCCTGTAGGTGATCGCCGCAAGGTGCGGTTCTCGTCGCCATCGCCAGCCACCCAGCCGCAGCGGCCGAAGCTTACGTGAACGCAGACGTCCGGACCGCTTCGTTCCGTAACCTCTTTCCCCCCGGGAGGGAGATGTAAGGAGTGTTGGCTTGTTACGCTCGCCAACTGCTCCGAGGTTTCAGAGTCGGCGGCACGGCTCAACAGAGTCGACAGCGGGCCTGCCATGTTACCGAGTGGGAGTTCCTGCCCAGCCGTCACCCTAGCCAGCCACACTACCTACACCACCAACTCGTATACCTGCACTTCAATTTGCACTTGTAAATATTCTTATTACACAAGTAAAGTTTGCACCTACGTGCTGTTTACGTGACCTTATACCATGTCACTCAGGAGCTAATTTGGTATATTAAGTACCTTTTTTCGTAATTCTTATGGCTAACAACCGACAATTTCATATAGCAAAGGAAAAATTGGGCATTAAGGAATTAAAAAGTCTAATGGTAGCCAAAATAAAAGTAAATTACGTTCTGGGGCTAAAAAAAAAGTGCTTTCACCTATTTTCTATAAACTCCGCCATGCTCTCAGATCCTACCTCGTGTTCCCCTCTACCTCCCCTCTACCTACAGTCTCCTCAGCAATGCATATACAAAATACATTCACTCAGAAAGACTTTTGACACAGTCAAACTTTGGTTTGAGCTTTGACAAAAACAGGCTTTGACCGCATACTGGCAAATAGACTTCCCGTTTTCTTTCTGACAGTCTTTTTTTCTGACTTTCGGTGGAGTTTTTGTGGCGGTGAAAATGGACGTGCGAGGGAGGACTGAGGTGGGAGAGAGAGAGAGAGAGAGAGAGAGAGAGAGAGAGAGAGAGAGAGAGGAGGGGAGAGAGAGGAGAGAAAAGGAGAGAGAGAGCGAGAGAGAGAGAGAGAGAGAGGAGAGAAGAAGGAGAGAAGGTGAGAGAGAGAGAGGAGTAGAGAGGACGCAGAGACTGGATCACATACACTCGTCTCTGTCTCACATCGGGGAAAGAGCATAGCTCGTGCGTCAGAATCTGGGGACGAGCGAATTCCAACTGGGTCACTACATGCTCTTCCTCTTTAACTCGGTTTGTATCTTTTTTTTTAATCTCTCTCTCTCTCTGCTCTCTCTCCTCTCTCCCCTCTCTTTTTCTCTCTCTCTCTCCTCTCCTCTCTCTCTCTCTCCTCTCTTCTCTCTCTCCTCCTCCTTCTCTCTTCTCTCTCCTCTTTTCTTCTCTCTCTCCCACCTCAGTCCTCCCTCGCACGTCCATTTTCACCGCCACAAAAACTCCACCGAAAGTCAGAAAAAAGACTCAAAAAGAAAACGGGAAATCTATTTGCCAGTACGCGGTAAAAGCCTGTTTTTGTCAAAGCTCAAACCAAAGTTTCAATATGCTGACGATAACCCTAAAAATGTACGAGGTCTTAAGAAACCTTGATCTTACAAGGAGTTAAACGAGGGAGAACAGTAGCTGTTTTAAAGGTCTGAAATCTGAGACCAACACTTGAAAGGTCTGAAATCAGACCAAAACGCTAGAAGTCTGAAATCTGAAACAACGCTAGAAAGGTCTGAAATCTGAGACCAATGCTAGAAAGGTCTGAAATATTAGACCAACGCTAGCAAGGTCTAAAATCTTAGACCAACGCTAGAAAGGTCTGAAATCTTAGACCAACGCTAGAAAGATCTGACATCTTAGACCAACGCTAGCAAGGTCTGAAACCTTAGAACAACGCTAGAAAGGTCTGAAACCCTAGAACAACGCTAGAAAGGTCTGAAACCTTAGAACAACGCTAGAAAGGTCTGAAATCTTAGACCAACGCTAGAAAGGTCTGAAATCTTAGACCAACGCTAGCAAGGTCTGAAACCTTAGAACAACGCTAGAAAGGTCTGAAACCTTAGAACAACGCTAGAAAGGTCAGACATCTTAGACCAACGCTAGAAAGGTCTGAAATCTGAGACCAACGCTAGATAGGTCTGAATTCTGAGAACAAAGCTAAAAAGGTCTGAAATATGAGACCACAACGCTAGAAAGGTCTGAAATCTGAGAACAACGCTAGAAAGGTCTGTTACGGGACAGTCGACCTTCTAGGAATGAATAGTGAAATGTTACGTGGCCGGTCGAAGACTAGGAATGAGGGATGAGCATTAACAATATACACGAATAGAAAGAAGTAAAGAATTGGAATAAAAATAAGAAGTTATGAATCTACGAGAAAGAAATTCACAGCTGATAAAAGATGAAGAGAAAAGATTTTACAATGCGCATCTTCGGAAGCAAATGGAAAAAAAGGCAACAAATGAAGGAAGAGAAAAGAGAGAGAGAGAGAGAGAGAGAGAGAGAGAGAGAGAGAGAGAGAGAGAGAGAGAGAGAGAGAGAGAGAGAGAGAGAGAGAGAGAGAGAGAGAGAGAGAGAGAGAGAGAGAGAGAGAGAGAGAGAGAGAAAGAGAGTCATCACAATACAGCCAATAAACAAACGATAAAACACGACAAACACGCAAAAAAATTATTATACCGCTTCAGAAAATCGAATTATAGAATCCACCTTAAAAAAAACAGACACTTGACAGATAAACCTGCGAAGCCGAGAGATCACGATAATAAAAATACAGGTATGATACAGGTAAAGGCGGTGTTGTGCTTTACCTACGTAGACAGGACGAGGACAGGTTTCAGACAGGTACTAATTACTCTGTCTCAACTGTCTAAATGGATTACATGACCTGGCTTTATCACTTCTGGAAACCAATATAATTACGGTGATTTCCTGCATTGAATGAATGTTTTAATTCTTCAATGATGCATACGTAACTTTCGAAGCACCGTGTTCGTTTTGTTTTGTCTTATATTTCTTGTATCTAAACACGCCGTCGCTATTTTTGTATCTTTTCTTAACAATTTATCGTGTATTTTAATCCTTTGAGACACAAACGTAATTTCCATTGTCATTTGGCTACCATTAGACAATTATTAGTGAATATAAGCAATATTTCATAGATATGACCTGCTTAGGACTTATCCTTATCGGCTAACTATTTTGGTATATTAAGTTACTTATCGTAATTTTATGGCTAACAACAGCCAATTGTTTTATAGAAAGGAAAGATCTGGGCGTGAAGGGTTTAATCTTACACACGCCTAACTGGTTTTTTACTAAACATCTACATATACCG
>JACEEZ010020043.1:173828-182223 GCA_016584305.1 Chionoecetes opilio
CAAGAAACCCAACCCCATGGTTATATCACGTCGGGGGACGCCCCCAGGCTACTCGAGGGGAAGCTAAATTTTGGGGGACGAACCTCCCCATCAAGAACTCATCAACATACGGGGGGTAGAGGTTGACTCCAGGCCCCGCTTGACCGCACCGGAGACGTGGCGCGTCGAGCCCCCCTGAGGGGACTTCTGCGCCGAGTAAGGACCTGCTCGCGCTGACGGCCTCATGGGGTTGTAAAAAGCCCAAGTGGGGGCCCGTCGGGATACAGTCCTCTACCTGGGAGTAGTCCCCAGGCCACCGTCACTGCGGACAAAGTGAGAGGCTTTCGACCCCTCATACACCCAAACGATGACCAATACACATGGAACGTCGCCCGCGGCAACGTGGCAGCAACCCCAGCGAGACAACAACAAAAACATCAGCTGATCTCCAAAAACCAGAAGAAACAACAACAACAACAACGACACAGAAAAGGAGCAGGGGGGGGAGACCCCCGTCCCGCTTGACAGCCTGGGGCACCGGAGGAGAGTGGCCCCCTCACAGTTTTGCACAAGGCCCAGGTGCAACACTCTTCCCCCCTTTGCGGGACTTCGGGTCCCGGGAGGAGGTAGAGCGCGTAGAGGACGGAGGTCGGTGATCTCCCCCTCGAGGCCCGGGGAAAACCACCCCGTGGGGCCCAGCGACCCTTTTTATTTGGGGCCACGGCGCCCTGTGGAACCCTTCACGGTGAGGTGGAGTCGTGGCTAACCCACCCAGAGGTGAAGGTGGCGGCCACAGATGGTCCCGTTTACATCCGCCTTAGGCCCGTGGGCGGACACAGGTCGTGCAATAGTGACACACGGGAACACACATAGTGACAAAAAATTGACAACATAGTGACACACATGAACAGTGACACAGGTAGCCTGAAAAAGTAAATAGTGGCCTGAAAATCCCGGGGAAGGACAGGCCCCTCAGCCTGTAACATTTTTATATTTATTTTATCCTTAAGGCATGCTTCGGTAGAGCCCCCGGGACAGGGGACATCTTTAGCTTCTGCCCCCCTTGTTTTTTCCCTTCCCCAACCTTTGTATTGTTCCCAGTATAATGATGTCAGTTGTTTAAATAAATAAAAAAAAAAAAAGAAAAAAAAAGAGAGAGGGAGAGAAGAGACAGAGAACCAACCAGCCCGCGTTCTCTACATTCTCGTTTTGGTACAACACTCTCTCCCCAAGCTAGGAAAAGGGCCCCTAAAGGGATCCCCTGGGAGGTTTAATAGGTTTACATAGGAATAACAGACCCCGGAGACCTTTTGGTCCAAGGGGGGGATTGTGAACTACATCTATAAACACAATACTTGTAAGAAAACAGTTGGAAAATTACCAAGTCCCCAAAAAGGATAGGAACATGAAAATTTTATAGTGCAGAAAGATAGAATATGAAAAATACAACTACAATACCCCTACCCCTAAACTAAAAATGGGTTCCCCCGGGTTCTGTCTATCACCCACTCTTTTCATTATTTATTAATGATTTCTAAGTTTTTTTAAAAAAAAAAAAAAACAAAAAAAAACCCCTTTCCCCTCCTACGCTGATGATTTTACCCGCATTTTTCAAAAGTCGTTTTTTAGAGTCCAACTCAAAGGGAAAAAGTGATTTACGGGGAGAGCCACCGAGCGCCAACTTCTGACGTTCATTATTCTGATTGGAGCGAAGCAACCTTTTTTTGTTTAATGCTCCCCCCAAAAACCCAATTTTTCACCTATCTACCGACAAAACCTACCAGATAACTATCCCCCCTTTTTTTCAAAGACATCAATTCTCCTTTTTCAACCAAAAGAACATTTAGGGGCTATCCTTTACTAAAAATCGAATGGAAAATTTAATCTCATCTCTTGCTAAAACAGCTTCAAGAAGATGTGTGCTGTGGGGTCTGCGCCTTTTTTTTCCTCCCCCAATTTCTTCTTCACAGGGGCCTTACCCCCCATGTATGGGGTATGTCTCACATGTTTTGGGGGGGATCCCCTCATACGCTCTCCTAAACAGGGGTTGGGTAAAAGTTTTCGTTTAACAACTCTTTCCCTTTACTGACTGTCTTCAATTTTTAAATCACCCCGCAAGTTTTTCTCTTGCTTCTTCTACCCTTATTTTCATGCTCATGCTCTTTGAATGTAACGCATGCCTCTCCCCCTCCCGTGGCCTCGCTGCACAAGACTTTTTACTATTCCCATCCCCTTTGTCCATCCCCCTAAGCAAAATAATAGTACTTTTCTCTTTTTATCCCTTTTACTGGTAGACTCTGGAACTCTCCTTTTTCATTTTTTTCACTTTTCCATGATTAAATTTTCAAAAAAAAGAGTAACAAGAACCCCGACAAAAAATGGCCCCCCTTTTTTTTTATTTTATTTTTTTATGTTTTTTTATGGGACTGGCAATAAGCGGGCTTTGTGACCCATTTTTGTTGGCCCTTGGGCCCGTTCCTGTTGTAAAAAAAAAAAAAAAAAAAAAAAAAAAATCGATACGGGGACTAGAACGAATTGCACTATCAATACCATTTAAATTTTTTAAAGGCGGTCAAGTTTTTTTGAATGGTTTTTTGTGCCGAAAATTTGTGGTAAAAGGTTCCATCGATCAACGACTTAAATTAAAAAATTTTTACGGAGATCGGTGATGCAACGTTGACCGTTTTGTTTTTTTAACCATATTTTTGTTGTCACTTGAGTGAAAGCCGAATAGGTTCTCTTTATTATTGACAAACAAAACCTTTTTGGATCTTAAAGGTTTCATCAAAAACCCCCCCGGGTTCTACGACCTTTAAGGAAAAAAAATTAAATTCCCCAGTCTCCTCAAAGATGAATTTCGCAGCGATAGGGAATTTTTTTGGTTGCTTTCTTTGTCGATTTTCCAATTGGGGGTTTCTTTACGAAAAAAAGGGGCGACCAGAATTGAAAGGATATTCCAAATGCGGGCCCCAACCAAGGGGCGTGTATAATTGTGTCATTTCTTTCGGAGTTTTAGTTCAAAATTTCTTTTTTAAAGCCAACATCATATTTGCCTTTTTACGGCAGTAGGCAATGGGACGGTTTCAGATCATTAGATGATTACACCTAAAAACCTTTTCCTGCTGTACTTAGTTAAGATTTTTTTTTGCATTTTTTATTTAAATTTTAGGTTACGTTGCTTTTTGCATTTTTTTACATAATCGGAATTTAAATTTTTAAAAGCCATTTACATCCAATCTAAAGTTTATCGAGATCACTTTTTATGAGTTTGCAGTTTTCCTATATTTTGCTTTACCGCCTAATTTGGTGTCATCCAAAAATTTTGATATTTTAGATCAAGTCCCCAGTCCAGACGTTGTATATTCAGAAAAAGAGTTTTGGGGACCCCCAAAACCGGGGCCCCGAGGGTACCCAATAGTAACATTAAAAAATCAGTGCCTCGCCATTTATAAACCCCTTGTTTCGTTTGAAAGCCAATCGCCAATCCCGAACTAATTTCTCTCCTAAGCCATGTGCCCCCTTTAACTGGTCAACAGTCGCTTTTGGGGAACTGTATCGAAAGGGTTTCTGAAAATCAAGGATATTACATCGAGGGGAAATTTTGGTCCCAGTTTTAAAAAGACATTAAAAAATCCAGTAGGTTTTGTTAAGCAGGATTTTATTTTGAAAAACCAGGTGGGAGTTTGTATTTAGTTTTTTTCATCGAGAAAAGACATATTTTATCCCGCAGTATTTCTCAAATAGTTTAACAATCACGGACGTTAGATAATTGGGCGATAATTTCTTGCAAGGCTCTTACTCCTTGCTTTAATATGGTTTTTTAACATTGCTAATTCCACATACTAGGAACATTTTTTTCCCATACGATTTATGAAAATAATCTTAATGGGAGCGAAAGTGACTTTACATTTACGAAAAGTAGTCGCGGGAGATTTGTCCCCCCCTCGGATTTTGGGGTAAGTTTCGCAAATACTTTGATATTTTGAATATGGTATCTCTCCTATTACCCCGTTATCCCCTTTCGAGTCCCGCTACATGTTTATGGTTCTTTTTTAAGGAGTTTCGTCCTTAATAAATACCGCATTTTTAAAATTCATTAAATACGAACTCTTACTCTTTTTATCATTTACCCAAAATATTTTTATTATCTTTTAGTGGCCCCAATATGTTTTGAGTTTTTTGGGGGAGGAGGAGGAGGGGGAGGAGGGGAGGGGGAGGAGGAGGAAAGGGGGAGGGGAGGAGGAGGAGGGGGAGGAGGAGGAGGAGGAGGAGGAGGGGAGGAGGAGGAGGAGGAGGGAGGAGGAGAGGAGGAGGAGGGAGGAGGAGGAGAGATGAAGCGTGAGAGGAAGGGTAAAGGAAAGAGCGAACGATGAAAAATACAGAAGTGCTCTGAATAACCATTTTTTCTCTCCTGTTTTTTCCTTTCGATTGCCCTTCACTGTGCGAATCCTGCACTCAAGTGTTGGGTGTGCGAGCAAGGTGCGGCTGGAGGATTTTTTTTGGTTCTGATGAGAAAATCCTGTTACACGTGTATTCCGCCCGCTTTCATCTCTCTCTCTCTCTCTCTCTCTCTCTCTCTCTCTCTCTCTCTCTCTCTCTCTCTCTCTCTCTCGTCTCTCTCTCTCTCTCTCTCTCTCTCTCTCTCTCCTCCTTCTCTCTCTCTCTCCTCTCTCTCTCTTCTCTCTCTCTCTCTCTCTATCTTTCTCTCTCTCTCCTCTCTCTCTCTCTTCTCTCTCTCTCTCTCTCTCTCTCTCTCTCTCTCTTCTCTCTCCTCTCTCTCTCTCCTCTCCTCTCTCTCTCTCTCTCTCTCTCTCTCTCTCTCTCTCTCTCTCTCTCTTTTTTTTTTTTTTTTTTTTTTTTAAATTTAATACATTGAATCAGAAGGGGATTTGATGTCTAAAGTCCTGAGGGACCCCAAGGACTACTCTAGCAGTATTATTTTTATAATATAAATAAATTTACAAAAATATTGAAAAAGTACAGCAATTCCTGCTAAAATTAATACTGAAAACAATATACGCAAATCAAATAAATAAAGAAGATACTAATACATTGATACACAATATATAAAGAATTTACTAAATAAAAATAATTTTTTATACAAAGTTTAGTAATGATTTTTTTGTTTTTTATTGCGTAGTTCCGCTTGCGCCAGCATTTACCCCCGATTGAAGGCAGCATGGAAGTGGTGGAGCAGGTCGGTCTGGCGCCCAAGGTTTTCCATATCGACCATAGCGGGTGGAAGGAGCGGGGGTAATGTCCGCCTCGCGAAGGGCACAGTCATTTGATGGTCGTTTGTGGGCCCACGGGTAGAAGGGGAGGGCCTGGCCCGGGGGTTTGAGGCGCAGCTCTGCTAGTTGAGGAGCTGCATCCTGTGAGCCTTGTACATGACGCCCCATCCTCCCACTCACCCCCGCTGCGGGAGGGGTTTTAATGATCGTGCAGCAGCCTCAGGGCTTTCAGCCGGGCCCCGCGGGGCTCTGGCTTGAACCCGGCAAGGAGGCGGGGTATAAGGGGGGGGCGGGGAGGACCATGCGGGGGGCGGTATTCATCAGGGAGGATTTGTGATTTGTAGAGTTGCCGACTCCCTGAGCGTCCAGGAGGTGGCGACGCGTGGGATGCGCTCTTTTTCCAGGCAGCACCCTTTGGCGACCTTTTTGACGTGGTGGTGTATTGAGGCCGGTCAACTCCCCCCCTAGAAATTTGACTGGGTCTGGAGGTGTATTTTTTTTCCTTCCGGAGAATGGCGTGTGGCCCAGTTGACGCATCTTGCCTGCGGGGGATGAGGAGGTTGAGCTTGTTGGGGCAAAAGGGGACTTTATCTCTTGCCCAGGGGCTCTCTCTCTCTTCTCCTCTCTCCTTTTCCTCTCTTTTCTCTCCTCCTCTCTCCCCTCTCTCTCTCTCTCTCTCTCTCTTCTCTCTCCCCTCTTCTCTCTCTCTCTCCTCCCCTCTTCCTCTCTCTTCTCTCTCTCCTTTTTTTTTTTTTTTCTCCTCTTCTCTCTCTCTTCTCTCTCTCTCTCTCCTTTTTTTTTTTTTTTTTTTTTTTTTTAAACTTAATACATTAAAACAGAAGGGGAGTTTATGGTAAAGTGTGACTGGGGCGCCCAAAGGGCTATCTCTAGCAGTATAAATTTTTTTTCATATCAATAATTATACAAATAATATTGAAAAAGTACAGCAATTTCTACTATAAAAATCCCGAAAAAAACTAAACGCTAAGAAAATAATATAAAGAAAGTTATTAAAACATAATAAAACATATTTATATTTTATATATTATATTATTTATATATATAAAATAAAAGAAATTAATAATTAAAAACATTTTCTTTTATACAAAGTTTAGTAATATTTTTTTGCATGTTTTTTTGCTTTAGTTCCGCTTGCAGCCAGCCATTTACGCCCGATTTGAAGGCGTGCAGGAAAGTGTGGGTGCAGGTGGGTTGGCAGGGAGAGAGAGAGAGAGAGGGGAGAGAAAAAGAGGGGGAAAGAGGAGAGAGAGAGGAAGGGAGAGGAGAAAAAGAGAAGAGAGAGAGAGAGAGAGAGAGGAAAAGAGAGAAGAGAGAGAGAAGAAAGGAAATATATATTAATATATATATATAATATATATAGAGAAGAAAGAAGAAGAGAGAAGAGAGAGAGAGAGAGAGAGAAGAAAAGGGGAAGAAGAGAGGAGAGAGAGAGAGAGAGAGAGAGAGAGAGAGGGGAAGAGAGAGAGAGAGAAAAGAGAGAGAGAGAGAGAGAGAGAGAGAGAGAGAGAGAGAGAGAGAGAGAGAGAGAGAGAGAAGTATCAAAATTTAGAATAGCGACATCAGATTTCTGCAGACCAGGTGCAAACCACTTACTAATTACGAACTTCATAACCAGGTAAAAAGTGGAGAAGAAGGAAGAGGAGGAGGAGAAAAAAGAAAAAGAGGAAGAAGAGGAGGAGGAAGAGGAGGAAGAAGAGAGGAAGAAGAGGTACAAGAGGAAGAGGAAGAAGGGGAAAAATAGAAACGTGAGGTATACAATATTATTCCGAGCACATCTTTCTCCCTTTAAATTGGGAAAAGTTTGTTCAGATTTCCGACATTTCATTTTTTCAATGAAGAGAAATTTGAGTCACGTCTGAGTCTGCCTCAAGCAATATCAACGGCTTTAGGGGTTATTTATTTTTTTTGTTCATTATCTGATTAAAACATTTTTATCGCGTCTCTTTGTAAGGGTTATGAAATTTGATACTTTTTGTTACTTTTTTTGGTGGTGATGATTTGAAGATTGTTTGATGATTTATATTTTTGCGGAAAAGTCATTTTTTTATGTTTTTTTCATGATTGACTCTCTTATGATGAGTTTCTTAGCTTATTATAATATCTTAAATATCATTAAACGCTTAATTATTTTACATCAACATTTTTGTGGGTGGGAGGGACGATCCTGCTCTGATCTTCTATTCCAATTCAACTCTCTTACGTTTTAAGTTTTTAAGATCCAAAAAACCTGCTTGATCCTTGAAAAAAATATTATGAAACTCTTTTGGGATTTTCGGTTTAAAAACCTTATTTGATTTTTTTTTTAATTTTAGAGCAGATCGATGGGGGAAAAATTTAAAAATTTTTTCTTTTTGCGACAAATTCTCTCTCTCTCTCTCTCTCTCTCTTTTCCCCCTCTCCTCCCTTTCTCTCTTCTCTCTTCTCTCTCCCCTCTCTCTCTCCTCTCTCCTCTCTCTCTCTTCTTCTCTTTTCCTCTCTCTCCCTCTCCTTCCTCTCTTTTCTTTTTCTCCCTCTTTTCTTCTCTCTCTCTCACTCTCTCCTCTCCTCTCTCTTCTCTCTCTCTCCTCTCCTCTTCCCCCTGCTGTATTGTACAGCCTGCTCAGCCTCAGCTGATACCCAATTTATTTTATTAAATACAATTTCAAATATTTTTCCCTACCAATAATTAAATGACGCTGAATTTCCAAAGTATGAATGAAAATAATCGCTACTTATTTTCCTTTTAAAAAATTTAATTTTGAATTCAAATTTTGTGATGATTTTCCAAGATTTTTTTACAAGAACCCGCTTGAAAATAATTTTTGTGAAATAAATTAAACAACCAAAAATTTTTAGTTCTAGTCTTAAAATTGGGCTTAAATTTTTCAGTAGTATTCCCCTTTATTTGATACTTTTTTGAGCAAATTTGGACTTTCTGGGTGGAATTTTATGTTGTAGGATTATTGAGAATCGGTTAAATGATGCAATATCCCACTTATAATATAAAAACCTGTACTGCTCATTCAAAAACAAAAAAACCCAGGAGGGGATTAGCAATTTTTCTACACAAAAATATCCAGTTTGCCAAAGCATAATTTCCTTTCTATTAAACCCCCATGGAGTCATTTTTTTGAAGAAATTTTCCCCGTTAAGGTTATTTTAAAAAACCCGAATTAAATTTTTTT
>JACEEZ010020044.1:7500-14861 GCA_016584305.1 Chionoecetes opilio
AATTTATCAAGACAAGAGTCAAAAAGTACTCTGTGGCAACATCTACTAAAATGTGTGAGGCCTACAAGGCATATTTCGGCATGCCTGTCAGGGATCAAGACAAAGTGTGGGCACCTCATTTCACCTGCGAACTCTGCAAAAGATCTCTAGAAGGTAAGATGGAAAGTTTTGCTGTGTTTGGATAGTGGAATTTTTAAGTGTAAAAGTTTTGGATTTAAAAAAAAAAAAAAAAATTACTTAAAATTTTTCAAACCAGTGTTATTGAAAAAAGTATATATTAAATGAGTTTCAACAATCATGCATTAGTCGTGAGTAAAATATAGTTAAATTTTTAGACTCATCATTTTATTTTGCTCTTTTGCAGGATGGTAGCTATAGAGGGGAAAATAGAGCTATGAAAGTGCCACACTGCTCTGAGCTCCCCGTACCCACTCCTTCAAAGAGAGAGCAGCCGTCTTCAGAAGAGAGCAGCAAAAAGCCGAAGAGGATAAAGTCGTTGATCCAGATTACAGAGGTGTAGCTGAGGTGAGAAACCCATACTACCCCAAAACGAAAAGACCTCAACGACTTGATCAGGGACCTTGATCTCACAAAGTCCAATGCCGAGCTTTTGACGTCGAGATCAAGCACTGGAACTTTTTAGATGCTAGTGTGCATGTCGCAAATCAGAGAAAGCGTCCCCAGTCTTTTCAAGCTTCTTCACCCATCAAGATGAGTTTTGCTTCTGCCACAAATGTGATTTGGTCTTTTCGAGGCAATTAGAATCGACTGTAACCCCAGCGAGTGGCGCCTTTTCATCGAAAGCTTATCCAGGAGCCTCAAAGCCGTGCTGCTTCATGACGGGAACATGTATCCATCTCTTCCTCGCTCCTTGGTGCAGCTCAAGAAGAATACAGCAGCGTCAAGATCTTGCTAGAGGGCCTTGAAGTATGAAAAGTACAGTTGGAAGGTTATCGGAGACTTCAAAATGGTGACATTCTTGAGGGGTCTCCAAGGCGGCTTTACCAAGTTTCCGTGTTATCTTTGCCTTTGGGACAGAGGGACCGCGTGGCACACTACCACAGCGGGACTGGCCACTAGTGAAGCGGTCGAGGCCAAAAAAGGGCCTTATTTAAGGAGTTACCCCTCCACACTTTAGAACAAGGCAAAGAGGTATTGTTGGATTCGTTAGGATGTCTACTTTATGAATAATGATGTTTTACAGTCAGATTCTAATTAAAACTGGCCATTTAACCCATTTAACCCATTCAACCCATAAAAAATTGAAAAATTTTGAATATCTTAAAAATTTGTTTTTTTGGGCACTTACAAAGATTACTTACACTATTAGGATGTCTACTTTATGAATATGATGTTTTACAGTCAGATTCTAATTAAAACATGGCCATTTAAACCCATTTAACCCATACAAAATTGAGAATGTTGGAATATCTTAATTTTCTTATTTTGGCACTTACAAAGATACTTACAGTATTTACACCATCATGTCCGTATCATTTCCGATTCATCTCCATTTGCCACCTCACTTATCTCCGGCCGATTCGCACATTCTCCACCACAGGAACAAATGTCAATGCACTCAAGTCCAGCAATGACACACGGGCATTTTTGTCCGCGACAACCTTTGTCAGTGCAGTACAAATGAGTTAGGTCTCTAACCTCTGGGGGTGCCGATTCATTCTTGTACATTGTTGGACGCAGTTCACCCTTTGCATTCACATGCCAACCATGGCCAACTGGGTTCATGTTCTCAGGTTTGCGATGTGACTCTGACACCACACTGCTACTTGGTATTGGGCCCGCAATATATGTTGTTCGAAGGCATCATCTGTTTGGTGGAAAGTAAGGATGCGGGCTTATCAGTTGTGGTAGCGAGTACGAAACGAAGCTCATTCAGTGAATTGAGGATTTCTAGTTTTTTTTTTACCATGCAGAAAAGGGACAAAACGCCTTGCGGTATCTAGAAAGTAGGCACATCCTGGAATGCTTCCAGGCCCTGTAAGGCATTTGAATTTTTGGTGGGGAGCTAAATATGCCGTTCGCTTACCAAGGCTGTATAGAGCACATGTCGTGTCACATCCTGACAGAGCATGCACGGCTGGAAATACTTGCATGCTGCTTTGCCGAGTTTGGTACTGATATGGTGAACAGTATAAAATCGTTCCTTTGAGACGAATTTCCCTGAGTGCCCAGCATGCATATATACTTCATCGGCCAGTGCCCCCGTTTCCAGAAATACACCAAACAAGACGAGGACATCCGTGTCGTCAAAACCGAATGATTATCCTTGGATGGTCTCTCGATAACATGATTGAAATGCAATACAGACGAGTTTCCGCCTCCTCTTGTGTGCTGAAACAACCCTCAAAAACTGGGACACACCCCTTCATTCAGAACTTTGGACCACTTCTCCATCTTCAAATCCACCTGCCAGTACTACCGATTTATCTGCAGGCAGGAGATCTTGTCCATTGTCGCAGATGTACTGACAGATGAATGAAGCAAAACCCTAGCCTTGTTGGTACTGGTTTGAGGAAGTTCCTGTAGTTGGGGGACGTCCCTGTTCCCTTGGGTATCTGGTAGTTGAATCCGGAATCCATCATTCCTCGTCTGTGTCGTTCAGTCGACTTAATTGACTGTTCTCTTTCGTACCGGTCAAAGCCCCAACGTCACAACGTCAATGGAAGGATCCATGGCACTGTTCTTCAGAAACGCACAATTCGGTCTAGAAACCACCTTTCCAAGATCATTGAAAGTCTTGAAATGATTCTCGTTCAGGGCCTGACACATGCCATGCCATCAATGAGGTATGCGCAGACTGCGATGACGTCGGAGAATTCTGACTAGGAAGGACAAGAATTTCATCCGTATTTGCTTCCAGCTCTTTGGCAAGATCTGCTTTGTTGGTTTTCCTCATCGAACCATCGTCGTGGAAAATTGAAGGCGGAACAGCTGCCAATTCGTGGGGAAAAGGACCTTGCGCAAAATTCCACATCACGGTTCTTTTGACCACTGCAAGCAGTCTTCTAAAGAGTACCTCTGTATCGATCATTATCTTCCCTTCCTTATCACTGGAAAGACACTTCCTCATAGCAGAAAACGTTTTGACTACTGTCTTGAGGATTGGATCCCAGAAATTCCCTTCTTTTCGCCCCCAAGCCTTTCTTTCGTGAACTGATTTGAACTTTCCCGACCCTTTTGGGGCACTCCCTTCATCGACTCTTCGCTTCTTCTGATGCCCCCTGACCACTATTATATTAAAACTATGGAGGTTGCCACACTTTCCAGGTCAAACGGATCTTGGCATTGTCCTTGATGTATTCCTTGATGACTTTAACATCATTCTTTTCCTTGGTCACTCGAGCATGTCCAAGTTCTTCATGTGTATTTTTGGACTTGGTAGGTGTACACATTTCTTTTAAATCGTTCTGCGTTTTCCCCCGGGCTATGTGCGGGTCGCAGCCAGCGAACTAAGGCTCCTTTCCTCAGTGTGTAACCGATGACACCACCTTGGCTTTTAGCCCGCGATTGATACTCTGTTCGAGAGCCTGTTTCCGTAGGAACGCAGTTTAAAAGTCCTTTCTGACGTTTCACAACGAAACCACCTTCGGGACATGTGCTGAAACATTCTTGGAGCTGACACCTCCAAGTGACGCATTTCCGCAACCATGGGACTGGGGTGTATAGTTGCTGCGGCCTGCCAGGAAAGTACGGTATGACTTCAAATACGGCGGTAAGGTGCATTTCAAAAATCAGCCTCACGGTCTGCCCGAAGTAACTTCAGAGGGTGTCACCAGCACCAGAAAGCTAAACCCGTAACGGAAAAGTTGCTGATTGTTCTCTTCCTGTGTCTTAGAACTTCTTCCATTGTACTGAGAAAAGAGGATGACAAGCGCATTTCAATCTCCTGACACACAGCAGTGCAGGCTTCCGGGGATTGCAATTTTGAAGGTATTCTCTAGATCTGCAATTAAGTGCGTGGTCTCATCATCCAACCAGGGCAACTTGTTTTTCATTGCAAAGGTTTTCGGCAGCTGATAGAAACAAATGAAACAGTGCTTCGTGTACCCCGTCTGATTCCTCTTAGACCTCTGGCATACTGCTTCCCTTGCAAAATCAAACTCACGAACGCATGAGCATACACTTCAGGTTTCTGTCAGCATGTTTGTGGAGACCACCATCCCCTAAACAGCTTCCCTATACTGGCTATGAAAAAAACCATAGTGAGATGCATCCCACCAAGCCTCATCGTCACTCGACCAGCCAAGAGATCTGGCTCAGTCCAGAGAATCTGTTCAGCCTTTCTATATATTGCCAGGTTGCAGTGACCAGAACATGTTCTTGTCCCACTGCATTTGCAATTTTAAAACCCAATTTCAGCAAAGTCGTGTAGATCGTTTGAGAAGTCAGAGGGGGGCGCATTAATGAATGGGAGATACCATATTCGAGTCAGTGGAATTTCTCTCGCGCTAACTAGGGTAATTGAATCCACCCCAAGCCGGAATACGTGAGGTTTCAGGGGGACTTGCACGGGCCATTTCCCAAATCAAGTCTTTTAGTACCACATCACTAGCAGACTTATCCAGTTCTTTGACTTCCCATTTCACACATGGTTCTAGTTTAGTATGGGGTTTTGTTGTAGCGCTTGATTTCCTCCTCATCACAGCTCTGTGCATCTAGGGTTTTTAGGTTTGATCTTGGGAATGCAAAGTGTTTCTTCTGGCCTAGGGGACCTTTGATACAACACCACAGCCATTGAATGTGTAGTGTTCTTTTCGTCTATTGTCTGTTCATTTTGATCGAAATTGTCAATTGCGGCATCAACAGTGGTCTTAATAACATTCTCAGGATCATAGACAGAAATGTCACGTGGTATATGAACGTCAGACTTGGTTGACAGCTGGTCCAAAAACAATGGCAGTGAGGAATCTACGCACTTCATCATAAGGTATGCTGTGTCCAAAGAGGGACAGGTCATCTATGAGTTCTCGACTAAACCCTGGTCGTGGTGCAGCTTGACACCTAAACCAAATGTATTGGGGTATGGATTTTACAAACTAGAGAAATCATGTTGTGACATATTGCAAGAACTCTCATTTCAATGTTTCCATGTGAGTCTCAGATTCATAGCTTGTAGCGCTGTCAAAGTCTTTTTTGAAGTACCACCATGCAACGAAATCATACAAAGGATTCGGAACAAAGTCCTTGCACTTTTTGTCTCCATATTCCCACTAGAATCATAACGATCAGATTTAAATGTAAAGTCACCGATACATTTCCTCATGATACCACTGCTTATGCAAGACAACAGCGTCCTCTTCTGAATTGACATCATCAGAGGATTAGAGTTCACATTCACCAATTCATTACATGCACTTGTAAGCCTCACAACATTTTCAAGCCTCGGCAACTGTGATATCCCCTGAGCATACAAGATCAGACTTCCCAGGCTGACGATGAATGAAATCCTGTCTCCGAAATGCTTCTGTAATTTCTCCTTTAATCTCCATGTAGTACAAGACTCGTTGGTTTTTTGAGTTGACCTTTTGCTGAATAGCGACCAACGTTCATTCAGGACAGACAAGGTTGTGATAGAGATGGTTTTTGGACAGGACGTCTCTTCAATCTCCTTACACAAACTTTTTAAGGCACACGCATTTTCAGATTTTTCAACCTTAGCCCTAGCACTAGCAGCTTAATATTGGTAAGGGGAGATGTAAGGGGAATAGCAAGAGCGATGATATTTTGCATTTCCCTTGCAAAACAAGTTAGTGTTTGACAGCATTCGCATTTGAATCTCATAGTCGTTTTTCTGAAAAGGCTGCATCAAGCACTCTTTGCCGTGTGGTGGACCCCGCCCCAGTTGAGACGTTCGACAGTTTCTCCCTTCAGCTATGTGATTTCCCACATATGAAACAGCCTGATCGAATGTCAAATTGCGACGTGTCATATCGCCGGAGACGAGACAGTCCAACCGTAGGGCCCCTACCTTTGCGCCATCGTCAGCGTCAGCATATGTACCAGTGTTTCTTTGGGCTATCTGGATATTCCTCTTGTTCGTATAATTTGCTCGGGACTTTTGGTGGAATTTGATAACAGTATCTCCTTTTAGGATGTCGTTTTTCACTGGAACAGCCGATCATAGACACCATCTTTACGAAGTTCGGCAGCTTTCAGAATGGATTTCAAACCTTCGAAATCCAGGATTCTGGACAACTGGGTTATCAGCTTTAGGTTTTTTTGGGTAATGAAGTCTTTGCAAAAAAACGCAGCATTCACAAAGGGCTCGTTTCTTCTCCTCTTCTGAGGGGGTTCTTCTGGTGGGTTTCCATACTTTCTTTTAACCTGCAAGGAAAAAAACATACACAATTAGAAAGTGATAAATAACAATGAGTGTAACGTTTTGCGCATTGGTTTCTTTTTATAACTGAAGACAAAGTACGAGTCAAAAATGGCAAAAAAAAAGGGTAAAAACCCCCAATTTTCGGGTATTTGTTGGTCCAAACACCATTAAAGTGGGTTTCAACCCCATATATTGTGAGAGTGTACTTGGCAGAAAGGAATTAATGTGATGGTTACCAAGTTTCAATCTTCGTAAGGGCCAAAATAACAATTTTAAGATATTCAAAAATTCTCAATTTTGTATGGGTGAAATGGGTGAAAAGGCAATGTTTGAATTAGAATCTGACTGTAAAACATCGTTTTTCACAAAGTACACATCCTAACGAATCCAACGATACCTAATTTGCCTTGTTCTAAAGTGTGGAGGGGTCACGCTAAATTTTGGCTCTTGGCCGCTCCACTACACAGCGGGCCGAGTTCAGTGTGGGGAGGAACAACGTCAAATGGGAGCCACTGATAGACCCCCGGGAAGGTATTGTTCCCACCACTGCCTTAAAATTGGGCCTTATGAAACAATTTATCACAGCTCTAGATAAGGAGTCTTTTCAGCCTTCAAGTACCTTCGAGACTTCTTTCCCCAAGCTGTCTGAGGCAAAAGTGAAAGCCGGTGTCTTTGTCGGACCACAAAAAAAGAAGATCATGGACTGCAAGGAATTTACCAAGAACTCCCAGGGCGGGGAAGCAGCGTGGAACAGCTTTGTCGCGTGGTTTCGGGTCTTCCTGGGGAATCACAAGGCCGAAAACTATGTGGAGCTTGTTGAAACCTGGTGAAGAACTAAGGCAAAATGGGCTGCAGGATGTCCTCAAAGTCCATATTCTTGGGCGTCATCTTGATAAATTCAAAGGGGAAAATGGGAGCATACTCGGAGGAGCAAGGCGAAGGCTTCCACCAGGGATATCTGAACTTTGAACGCCGCTACCAAGGATCGTATAATTAAAACTGATGGAGACTGCAATTT
>JACEEZ010020045.1:0-12900 GCA_016584305.1 Chionoecetes opilio
GTTTAAATATAAAACTAAAAAAGGAAAATTAATAGTACCCTTTTTTATAACCAATAAACAAAGACAGACACGTTGCTGTTTGTTTGATCACATCACTTTAGAAATTTGTCTGCATTCAATGTTGTCACTTATACACTTATGTACATTGCCTAACTTCTTCACGGCTGCCTCAGAGCTCCTTCTATGAGCTGCCTCAGAGCTCTTCTACACCCCTGTTGCTGCTGGTGTGTGTGAGGTGGGGGCCTAAGGTGTACAGAGCCTAAGGTAAGTAACCTTGAGTGTTCCTTTCTCATATTTGTATTTATAATCAGTGTGTTTTTACTCTATCACACACTCTGCCCCCACTGCTTTGAATGCCTCCAGTAGAGCCTCTGCTTCGTCCTTAGGGATGTCTGATTCACCACACACGGCAGCTCTCCACAAACTTCTTTGCTGTTGGTAAGTGGCACAGAATCAAAAGGTCAAGACAAGGGGCTGGGCATATATCTGTGTGTGTTGAGAGAGAGCGAGAGAGA
The DNA here is from genome assembly GCA_016584305.1 of Chionoecetes opilio. Lineage (NCBI taxonomy): Eukaryota > Metazoa > Arthropoda > Malacostraca > Decapoda > Majidae > Chionoecetes > Chionoecetes opilio. Next base: position 516 of record JACEEZ010020045.1, read on the forward strand.
GAGAGAGAGAGAGAGAGAGAGAGAGAGAGAGAGAGAGAGAGAGAGAGAGGAGGAGAGAGAGAGAGAGAGAGAGAGGAGAGAGAGAGAGAGAGAGAGAGAGAGAGAGGAGAGAGAAGAAAAAAAAAAACCTCCATAAGTTGGTATTCGTTAAGTCAGAATTACGGATAAATCGCAATGACTAGCATATATTCATTTATAAAATAATATCAAATTTTGGAGAATTTTTTTTTTTTCTAAAATAAATGTGAAAAAAAGGTTTTAGTTGACTTGGTCAGCTTACTATGTCTGCTCTTGCACCCAAGGTTTCTAAGAGCAGGATGGGCATGAAAAACTAAGACCAAGCATGCATCATAAGTTGCAACTCCTTGCCAGGATTGATGTAGGGTACTCCATGCAGATTGTTTGTGCTGAGCTTGATATCAAATAGGCTACAGTAGGGCTCCGGCTAAGAATTGTCCCAGATTTTCGCTAGCGATAGTGATTCCACTCACGAATTTTCTGAAAAGCTTTGAAACGGGAAGTTTTACGGCAGATTGGCATAGCCCACTGTGTTATGGACTCGCTCAGCACGAGTATTTCCCGTTGTCGGTACCTGTGCAGAAGGACAAAAATCCGGATCTTCAAGTCGCTTGTGATCCCTGTCCTACTCTATGGATGTGAGACATGGACACTAAATAGCGACTTGAAGAGGCAAATCAATGCCTTTGGTAATAAGTGTCTTCCCAGAAAAATGGGGTATCGCTGGGATGATCACGTGTCAAATCAGCGATTGCACCGTGAGACTGAATTGAGGCCTATTACCTGCATAGTCCATCAGCGCCAACTTCGGCTATATGAGCATGTGGCACGCTACCCTGAAACCAATCCTTCCCACCGGGTTGTATCTGTAAGAGACAATCCGGCTTGGAGGAGGCCAAGGGGGCACCCACAAGGCTCGTGGGTGGGGCGCCGTACAAGCTCGGGGTGATCAAGCAACAAACACCACAATACTTCAAGAACCAGAATAAAATCTCCGATACCAAGGTGTTACCCCCACACTTCTTTGATTTCTTCGACTTAAGGCAAGTTGATGTATCCTGTCGAGAGTTGCTTGGTATGGGAAGGGAGCCTGCATTGGGTCTCGCGCGTGGTGAACCCCGGGAATGGCGTCGTAGAGTGGGCGAAGCGACGCGCCCCCCGGCGTATGCCCCCAATGATTGATTGATTGACTATAAACCTACAAGTTTCTCCTCAAGAGTGATTGAAGAAACACAAGAGAGAGATGGATGTGTCGATTGTGACAGCCTGGACTGGAAAAAAAAAGCTTTTGACAATGTTACCGCACAAGAGACAATTATGGAAATTGAAACACATACATAGGTGGTTTGTTAGGTGGACTGCTGAAATGGAAAAATTATTACTGAAGGATAGGGAGATGAGAACAGTCATAAAGGATGAACAATCAAAGTGGTGCAGAGTAATAAGTGGTTCCTCAGTTCCTCAAGAGTCAGTGCTGGCACCAGTGATGTACATGGTCTATACGTATAAATAATATGGTGGAAGGCATAGATAGTTATGTAAGTTTATTCGCAGATAAGTTGCTGAGAAAAGTGAAAAATGAGGAAGATTGTAATCAGCTACAAACAGACCTTGATAAGATATCAGACTGGGGTCAGAGGTGGGAAATGGAGTTTAATGCAGGGAAATGTAAAGTGATGGAATCGGTAAGAGTACAAGGAGACTAACAGGGTACAGGGAAGTCCCGAAGAAACGAGTACGGAGGTCCCGTTATACGAGCATTCGGTATACGAGAATCCGATGATACGAGATGTGTAAATTAGGGTCTATTTTCAATATACGAGATCGAAAATCCAATGATACGACATTCAAAACTGGGGTGAGTAAAATTATCAAGTTCAAAAATGTGCGCCCTATCACTCCCAGGCTGGACAAAGGGGGATTTGGTTGACCCAGTGAGGTCACCCTAGCAAGCCGTGACCTGAAGGGTAATTAAGCATATGGCGCGGCCTGACATTAGGGGTAATTAGCATGTGTGCGGCCCCAACCTTGGGACCGCAGTCAGGTCAGCCCTAGCAAGGCGTGACCTGAAGGGTAATTAAGCATATGGCGCTGCCTGACCTTTAGGGGTAATTAGCAGGTGTGCGGCCCCAACCTTGGGACCGCTACACTACCTTCTCTTGTATCACGCGGCGTCCCCTACATTACAAAGTCTTTTTTGCTTGTTATGCATGTTTTATGTTTAATAATGTGCAGTTATGTTATTTTGCGTGCTATTTTCTCTTTCAGAATGCTTTTTCTACAGAATAGGTAGTACAGTGTGGGCAATATGGACGCTGTGTTTTTTGTTGTGTTTGCTATAGTTTATTTTAGCTTGAAAAACATGTCTATTGATGGGTCCTGGAACCAAACCTATATTTTACCATTAGTTATGTGTTTCGTTATACGAGATTTCGCTTACGAGTATGCCAGGTGGAACCTAACTGCTCGTATCTTCGGGACCTCCCTGTAGTTAGGTTCCACCTGGCATACTCATAAAGCGAAATCTCGTATAGCGAAATACATAACTAATGGTAAAATATAGGTTTGTTCCAGGACCTCATCAAAGACATTTTTTCAAGCTATAATAAACTGTAGCGGTCCCAAAGTTGGGGGCCGCACACCTGGCTAATTACCCCTAAAGGTCAGGCCGCACACCTGGCTAATTACCCTTTAGGTCACGCCTTGCTTGGGGTGACCTGACTGGGGTCAACCAAAATCTCCTTTGTCCAGCCCGGGAGTCCTGTATTTAGTCAGTTACCTACCAACCACTACAGTGAGAGGAACACCACTCCTCCTCTCCCTGTGTTCCTCTCACTGTTGTGGTAGGTAGGTAATTGCCAGAAGCTGGTCTAGGAAGCCAGGGCAGGAACCCAGCAACAGAGGTGCAGGAGGAATTTGGGTCACGAGCGAGTCAGGTCCACGCCAGGTGTTGGCTTGACCTTTAGGGTAATTAGCCAGGTGTGCAGCCCCAAGCTTGGGGCATCCACAACATCATCATGCAGCCCAGATGCATATGTGGTAGGGCACGCATTTTGAACTTGGTAATTTTACTCACCCCAGTTTGAATGTCGTAGCATTGGATTTTCGATCTCGTATATTGAAAATAGACCCTAATTTACTCAGCTCGTATCATTGATTTCTCGTATACAGAATGCTCGTATAACGGGACTTCCCTGTATTACCGAATGGGATATGAGTATATTAGAGATACCAAAAGAAGAAAAAAGACCTAGGAGTAACGATCACTAGCAACCTTACACCATGGAGGCCCATAGTAATGATCACCGGAGAGACATATGCTCGTATTCGTAGTCACATACCATGATTGCTCGTGGTAATTGCTATGATTTTGTTCCATTTCTACTCAGTCAAAATTATTCACTTGATCTTGTAGCTGCCATGGAAAGTACTAGAGCAATCATACAGTACTCCTATTGCAAGTCACAACAGAGCTGGCATGACATATTGATTTAATTAGGACAAGACAAAAAGTGAACAATGACCACGTACAATGATGGTATGTGACTACGAATACGGGCAATAACCTCATAAGGAATGTATAAGTGGCGTTTGCATATTTGGATAAGGAGATGATAAAAAAGCTGATTGTATGAATGATTCGACCAAGATTGGAATATGCAGCAGTGGTTTGGTCACCGCATATAAAGAAAGATATAAGTAAGATTGAAAGAATACAGAGGGCGGCAACGAAGATGGTCCCAAGTTTAAAAGACTTATGGTACGAGGAGAGACTATCAAAATGAAATCTTTCAACCCTGGAGAAGAGAAGGGAAAGAAGTGATCTGATTAATGTGTTCACGGTTCTAAGGGACTGGAAAATACTGATAGAGATATGTTTTTATGGGTCGGAAGAGATTAGACCTCATGGAAAGAAGATGAAGAGGAAGCATGCAAGAGGAATATCAAGGAGCATAGCTTACCATACAGAGCCATTGAGCTGTAGAATAACCTGGATAAGGAGGTGGTAAATGCCAAGAATATTTACTTCAAAGCAAAGCAGCATAATAATAGCTTTGGAGACGGGACAGTATACGCTCAACTCTTTTCCAGTAAATCACAACTATATTATTATAACTACAGCCAAATTCCCAACATCCGACCTCCAAACATCCGACTTGTCCAAACGACCGACTTTTTTCACCACCACATTGTGTCTTGTTTTGGCCATTTATTTTACTTAGTTTGTTTTAGTTTTAGAAAATATTGATTTGTGGCTTTATTTATGCATGAATTTTACTTTCGTGTATACCACTGGATCGGCCTTCAAGAGCTGCATCTTTTATGTTCTATACCAGTTTGTCCTTACGTTTATGGTTACTGTGATATCCGAACATCCGACTATTCCAATTATCCGACCTACCTTCGGTCCCCCCAAGGTCGGATAATTATACTTAGCTGTAGATGAATACACATTACACACACCTGCACAAGATTGAATCCTTCTAGCTTTGCCTTCACCTCCTTGATGAGTGGCACTTTCTTGGTCGCGTCAAACTTGTTCATCTTGAGGGTGAAATTGGTCTGTACTTTGGCTGGAGCTGCAACTTCCTCTTCCTCCTCTTCCTCCTGCATTGGCAGAGGCCAAGGGAAAGAGAAGGTTTGATAAGCAAGGAATGGAGGTTGGGTGGAGGCATGATTAAGGAGGGGTGGTGGAGGAAAAAGTGTAGCTAAGCAGGAAGGAGCAGGAAGGAACAGGTTTAGCTTTGGTGGTTAGTTTTGGTGGATCGGGCAAGGCCTTTCATTTGCCTTCAGTTATCTTCATAGGTGTACTCTTACTGTAATTCATTTATGTTCATGATATGCAGCAGTGTATCATGAACAAACTGAGTGTTGGGCTCAGTTTTCCTAAATATCAACTAGTAGCTTGGTAATATCGGGTAGGAGTACAACATTTCAATGCACTGAAAAACCTGAATATCCGCCTAGTCTTGTGACGTCATCTTCTCGAGACCTAGGCCAGGATCTTCCGGAGGCCACGCTATAGGCCGTAATGTAAAAAAAAACTGATACATTTTTTTTTAATAATTTTGTAGTCTCCACTAATATATGGTATTGCATCTCAATCCTAGCCAGGGCAGTCAGCGTGCAGCCAAACCAGCTGTTCATCCTTCCTTTTGGGGTTGGTCGATAAATGGGTACCTAGGGAAACCTGGGAAAGGTAAGAGTGGTAACCCAGATGTCACACTAGCCCTGTGTCCCGGGGTAGCGGGTTGTCACCCACCACAGCATGCTCATGGGCTAATGCAATGGAGATGAGCACCGAGGCCACACACAGCATAGCGTATGCTCCCATCTTTACCTCATTAATATATAATGATGATATAATAAGCACATACACAACAAGGGATACAATACCTAAAGTATAATGCTATTGTATGTTTAAAAAAAAAGTTGATTTTAATTTGTTTTGCCTATGCAATTTTCAAATGGCTTATTTAATGTGGTGCCGCCATTAGATATGACGCCACCGCTCTGTCACTGACCACTGCTAGTACTTGCACGCCAGTAAGAATGCCACAAGATATCCCTTTTACTATTTTATAACAGGAATAAAGATACACTCGACCTTCAATTAAACGGACTAGCTGGGGATTTGAAGTGTCCGTGTCTAGGTATCCTCTCTTTTTTTTTTTTTTTTTTTTTTGTCTACAGTACCCTACCGAGTTTCGTGCTTGCTTTCTACCGAAGGCATAGTGCTAAACTCGAGGATCGCGAAACTCGGGTATTGAAAAACACTGAACAAATGCTCATTTATTCCAGTGGACCGGTGCGAGGTGTACCACATTTTATGGCTTATAAGACTCACTTTTCCCCCAAAAAATACCATGAAAATGCCCCGAGCCCCTGTTCACCCAGCAGTGAATGGGTACCGGGTGTTAGCCAGGGGTTTGTGACCCACCTCCCAGGGTGGTGACTTCAGCCAACACTAGAGGAGAGGAGAGGAGAGGAGAGGAGAGGAGAGGAGAGGAGAGGAGAGGAGAGGAGAGGAGAGGAGAGGAGAGGAGAGGAGGAGGAAGAGGAGAGGAGATGACCTACGAAGCGATACTTGATCTTGATATTACAGATGTTCTATTCTTCATAGGCCAGTCCTTTGAACCGGCTGCTCCTGTTGAGAAAAACACAAACAAAAGGAAAAAACAAAACAAAACTAAATACAAGCTATACTAAGCCTATTATAATACTATAGTAAGCGGTAGAGGTCACAAGAAGAAGAAGAAGCCTACCGAGAAAATTGGTAGATTTTACTAGTAAATCTGTTTTTTTTTCTTTTTTTTTCTTAGAAATTTATTTCCAAAATCAGGGCGAGTCTTCCAAGATGCAGCGCATTATAAGCTGTAAAATACGGCTATCACAAGCGACTTGAAGATCCGGATCTTGTCCTCCTGCACAGGTACCGACAAGGCCAAATACTCCTGCTGAGCGATTCCATAACACCGTGGGCTATGCCAATCTGCCGTAAGACTTCTTGACGTGACCCGCCGTCATTATGGACTGCGCTACCAAGGAATGTAAAACTTTCCAAGATCTCAATGTCCTCGCAACATGCATGAACAGACTGTACTGTTTCATCTAGTAAGGCTCCAAACACCTGGACCTTCGTCATAAGCCAGGAGACCTAAAGTCCCAAAGGCTTTGCCTCCTCGTGCAGCACCTCGAGAGCCATCACCAGGACCTCCAGCGACTCAGCAAAGATCACTGCATCATCGGCAAAAATAAGATCAGTGATCTTGGTGTTGCCGAGGGATGCTCCACAATCAGTTTGATCTACAACTTTGCCCAATGCCCAGTCCATACAAGTGTTGAAAAGTGATGCGGCAAGGACGCATCCTTGCCTCACCACTCTCAGTCCCATGAATCCCGCGAAGTCGCAATAGATCCCAGAGTGACTCACGATGCACTGAGTCAAATGCCTTCTTGAAATCAACATAGGCTGCAAGCATCCCCTGTCAAAACTCATGTCGGCGTTCCACCAGAGCACGAAGCGCTAGGATATGGTCCGTTGTTGACTTACCAGGCGTGAACCCAGACTGCTGAGGTCTCTGATGCTTCAACAGATGACTGCGGTTCAGTGTCACCAATAGATGGCAAGCACCTTGCCTGGCATGCTGAGCAGTGTAATACCGCGGTAATTGTTGCAGTCCTGACGGTCCCCTTTCCCTTTCTAGATAGGGACGACCAGCCCCCTTTTCCAGTCAGGAGGAATGGTACCTGATTGCCACAAGGCAGTCAGGACAGCATGCAACCTGTGGATCATGGCCTCACCCCCAGCTTTGAGGATCTCCGCACTGATATTACAAACACCAGCTGCCTTCCACCCCTCAACTTTGCTACAGCCTCTCTGACTTCGTCAAGAGAGGGTACGGTTTCGTCAATGGGAGGATCGGCATCCACTGCCTGTAACCCAGTGGTGTGAAGCTGCTCAGTTGGAGGGTCCACTGTGAACAACTTATATGAAGATATGCATCTTTACTATAGGTCCACCTCTTGTTATCACTTGAAAACACCATAGTCCCCTGATAGTACCGCTACATACTGTACAGTGTATATTATAGTAAAACACGGTAGTATGACTGGACTGGACTTACCGGTGCCCTCCGCCATTTGCATTGGACTGCTCAAAAAGTGGTGCATATTGTAGTTGTCTGACTGGCCGCTTAGGTTCAGTGGCATTCCAGTCAGTGTTTACAAACTGTGTATCAGCTGTTGGAAACAGTCTATGGTTTTGTGTTGATATAAACTTAATTTTTATTATTATTTTATTACTTATATATAAATCTGTGTGTTAAATATGTTAAGTAAGTTCACCGAACACAAGTTTCAGTTGGAAATATTTGTGGTAACCTGCTGGAGTTACGGTAAGTGGTGTACAGCGATTGTTAGTAGTGCTGATCCACTTGTTTGCCAATCGGTGGTAAAGGTTCGCATTTTATCCTAGCCGTATAAGACGACCCATAGTTTTGGAGAGATTTTTTCAGGCTCAAAGAGTCGACTTGTATGCCTCCATTTACGGTATTTTTGTTTTTGTTTTATATTGGAGCCTATAGCGCCTGTAGGCATATGGAGAGTCTTGATGTTGGTCGATCTTGCCCGTTAGTGGCGCAGGCTGGATTTTTATAGTAACAGCTGTTGTCTTAGGTGAAGATCTCGTTTTCTATGATGTTTGGATCTTCAGTTTAGGCCCATGCAGCCCTAGAGTTTCTCCGTCACACTCGCAATCAAAGACCAGGTAATTGCTGCATGTGGGTTTCTTTCAGCCACTCGACGATGGATTTGACAGTTGCTCCTTGGTGGAACTTGAACTCGGGACCTTCTTCTCCCCTACCAGGCTCTTGAAAGAGTTGCTCCCAGCAGGATTCGAACTCGGAACATGAGTTCACCAATCCAAGATGCTAACCACTCGGCCAGTGCCTCCCCCAAATGTATGTTCCTGATTTATGTTAATGACATGATGAATGATTTCAAGAGTTACGTGACCCAGTTTGCAGATGATGTTAAAATTATGTAGGTTGAAAAGGAAGAGGATTGCAGACTCCTATAGGAAGATTTGGATAGAATATATGAATGAAGTCACACGTGGAAAATGGAATTTATTGCAAAAAAAAAATATTTGAATTTGGTAAGAGTGCAAAGGAGAAAAGTTGGAATTACAAAATGGGAAGAGAGATAAAATATAATCAATAAAGCAAGTGAAAAAAAGGATCTTGGAGTAATAATTCAGGACGACTTATCATAAGTGAAACACATCAATAGATTGTTGGTGATACATATCCTAGCAAACATCAGAACGGCATTATCTATATTGGACGAGGACATGCTGAAGAAATTTATTATGGCCATGATACGCTCTAGACTACAGTATGCCATGGTAGTTTGGTCTCCGCACCAGAGGAAAGATGTAAAGAAGATAGAAAGAATACAGAGAGCAACCACAAAGATTGTTCCCAGCCTGTCAGACCTGACTTATGAGGAGAGGTTGAAAAAAATTGGGTTGCCATCATTGGATGAAAGAAGAAAAGAGGAGACTTGATAGCAATGTATAGAGCTATGTCAGAAATGGTGAGAAATGACATACGAGGACATGTAGGAGCAACGAGAGGTCATAAGAAAAATCTGAAGAGGCAAGGTGCTTAAAGGACATTAAGAAGTACAGTTTTCCCTATTGGTGCATTGATATGTGGAGCATCCTGGACAGTGAAATTATAGATGCTTAGAGTATTCATGATTTTAAAGCTAAGATCGACATATTGAGACAAGGAGACGGGACCCTACGAGTGTAACTCATTCCCGTATAACACAACTCTGTAAATACACACCTTGGCTGCAGCAGGAGACCCCATGGCTGCCCCAAAAGCCATAACTGGGGCGTCAGGGATGTTAAGGGTCTTGCGCAGGAGTTCATTGAGGTCAGCCACCTCCAGGAGGGTGAGCTTTGAGACATCCAACACAATGTTTTGTATCTTCTCTGGGTACACCTGTGGCAAGGGAGAGTTTGATCATATTTCTTTTTTTAACACTATTTTCATTATGACTTTTTCTTTTATAACATAAAATGGGTGTTTATTTTCACTTTTTGCATCCTTTGCTAGACCTGGAACTTATTTTCTATCTTCAGGTCTCTTGCATGCATGAAGGTAGTAACACTGGTCAGTGATTTTCTCATCTCTACCTTCACCATCCTTATAACAATTTTGTCATTATGATCCTAACACTTTCCTTCCCTCTAAGGTCTAAAGGAACAGAAACTACCACGAGACAAAAAACAAATAACAGGAACTACAATGTGTAGGTCTCACGGCCTCTTGTAGCTTCCTTATTTACTTAAGTTCTTAAAGTAAAAACACTCTCTTGTTTCTTCCTTGTCTACACACAATAAAGTCACGCTATTAACGCTCAATTGCTTCTTCAGTTCACTATTCATTCAACCGAATTGAAGTAACTGTACTAGTACTGCACATTTACTCATAAATAGTTATCAACCATTATGCACTTACTTGACATACAGCCAGTATAAAATTGTAGGAAAGTATTCAGCAGTAATCCTCAGTGACGTCACAACAAGTCAAGCACCATCCAAAACCACAAACCATCGTTAACACAAGTACCAAAAATTTCCAACCCAATATAGGTAAAGCTGGGGGCATACGCTATGCTGCACGTGGCCTCGGTGCTCATCTCCATAGCATTAGCCTTTGAGCCTATGGTGGGTGACAAACCCATTACCCCTGGCGTAATACACAGGGGTAGTGTGACTAGAGCGACATCCGAGTTACCACAGTTACCTTCCCCAGGTTTCTTCAGGTACCCATTTATTGATCAACCCCGAAATGAAGGATGAAAAGCTGAGTGGGCTGCCGCCGACTGTCCTGACCCGGATTCGAACCAGGGCTCGCAGATTCGTAGCTAGGCGCGCTACCCACTACACCACGGAGGCGCCAACCCAATAGCAATGTAGAAATCATAACACTAGGAACTGGGTACGCAGCATGTACTACAGGAGTATACAGGTTGAAGTTCCCAAACTCGGCAACCTCGGGACCAGCGCGAGCCGAGTAATGGAATTTTCCGACTTTTAGAACGTAGATATATTAAGGGAAAAAAAGCCATCCAACTTCTCAAAGGTCAATTTCTCAGAAATAGTTAACACATTGTTCTTCCTTTTCTTTTCACTTCCACAGTAGGTGTTCCTGGACGTTTGGGAGCCATAATACCAATAACAGACCTGTAGAAGTACACAAAATAACAGTGTACACAACTCTACAGTCACAACACCACTGAACAATAACAACAAACAAATCGGCGGGAGAAACCAAGCGGTCTAGTGTGGTGGCACCTACGGCCGACCGGCAAGTACGCGCCGGGTTTTGGGTGTTCTGCCGTGTTTTGGAAAATCCGGAACCATAGCCGAGTTTTGGGTGTTGCCGAGTCTTGGGATGCCGAGTTTGGGAACTTCAACCTGTATTACACTAATCACTCACTGAATCTGATATTCACTCCATCAAAATAGAAAGAGCATTAAAAGGGATGAAAGAACAGAAAATGGAAAGGCACCAGGTCCATTGGGTGGAAGTAGGAGAACCTCGTTTATCCGGCACCCTCGGGGGAGGAGCGCATGCCGGATAACTAATTTTGCCGTGTTTTGAGAGTTACTCTTATGGAATCGCCCAAAATCCCTTTTTTTTTTTTTTTTTTATAAATCAAAGGAACTGGCCAAGGGCACAACAAAAATGGGTAACACAAAGCCCGCTTAGTTGCCAGTCCCTATAAAGAAGACAGTAAGAGAATAAAATAAAAAGAGGGGTGAGCCAATTTAGTTCGGGAGGTGTCTTGTTACTCTTCTTTTGAAAAGATGCAAGTCATAGGAAAGTGGAAAAATAGAAACAGGAAGAGAGTTCAGAGTTTACAGTGAAAGGGATGAAAGGGTTGCCAACCCTGCGTACCCCGCCAAATTGAACTAAATTTCTGCCGATTTTCTCAGTTTTTGAAATAATTATACCTAATTAATGGTTATCCTGCTGAGTGCCCCACACTCCTCGTCAGGATGGACAAGCTAGTCCTCGTGTCGCACGCCAGCAGCACGAACACTCTCTCTCTCTTTTTCACAGGATCTCTCTGACGAGCTCAAGCTAGCCCGTGGTCCTCCTGCTGGAGGCCCGGAGAAAAAAAATGAAAAAAAAAAAAAAAAAAAAAAAAAAAAAAAAATGCCTGGGTCGATTAGTGCCGTTGTTTTGAGGCTGCCGTTGTTTTAAATGCCGGTTAAATGAGGTTTTCCTGTAGTGATATGTTGAACCTTGCAAGAAGGGACAGGTATCAGAAAACTAAATGGAGTTTTTGAAATTATAAGGGAGGAGAAAGGTCCAGAAGAATGGAAGGATAGTTTTACCTTACCACTGTTTAAAGGAAAAGGAAATGCAGTTGTCAGTCCCTATAAAGAAGACAGTAAGAGAATAAAAAAAAGGGGGTGGGCCAATTTAGTTTGGGAGGTGTCTTGTTACTCTTCTCTTGAAAAGATTTAAGTCGTAGGAAGGTGGAACAGGAAGAGAGTTCCAGAGTTTACCAGTGAAAGGGATGAAAGATTGAAAATACTGGTTAATTCTTGCATTAGGGAGATGGACAGAATAGGGATGAGAATGAGTACATGGGATGAAGATTTGGGAGAGGGTGTTGTGGAGGCTTAAGAGAATCAAGATCGATGACTGCCAATTTGGCTTTCTGGCTGGAAAGTCAAACTAACAAGCAATCTTCATCACAAGACATCTGCAGGAGTAATATAAGGCAAAGAAGAAAAGGGTATATAAGGAGAAGAAGAAAAGGCTATTTTTTTTTT
>JACEEZ010020045.1:26152-39095 GCA_016584305.1 Chionoecetes opilio
CACCAACCCCTTCCACAGCGGTGGGGCTGTTAGTAGCCAGGCAGGTGTATGCAGCCTATGCAGATAGGCTGCATACACCTGCATACAGGCTTCTCCATGCACTTGTTTCTGCTGGGGACTGGGCTACCCAGAAGGATGGGGAACTGCTGCAGCCTATGCAGATAGGCTAATTGGTTGGCTGGAGGTGGAGCACGTGCCTACAAGCTCTACCAGCACCAGGCTCACATCTACTTTCAGGAGGTGGTTCAGGAGGTTTGGCATCCCAGAGGTCCTATCGTGCGACAGGAGCACAAACCTCGTGAGTGAGGAGGCCAGGACTTTCCTCTCTACATGGCATGTGCAGCTGCGTGTCTCGTCTGCTCCACAGTCCAACGGGCACACCGAACCTGCTGTCAAATCGACCAAGAGGCTCCTGAGAGGTAACACTGGCCATGGGGGGGTCCCTCGACTCTTGGCGCAACTGCTACAGCCATCCTCCAGTACCTTAATACCCCACTGCAAGACATAGATATCTCCCTTGCCCAGCTGCTAATGGGGCGGCAGCTGAGGAACTCTGTGCCCGCCGCCACTGAGCACTACTGTGTCAGCGGGTGGTGCAGTGGCTGCCTACCTGTGTACTTCACCTCCACTGGTCATCACCCGAACTCATTGTCTATTATTTTGTTTTTTGTTTTTACAATAAAAACAATACTGTGTTAAGATAAGAGTGCATGCAACAATGTAGGTGAAAACGGTAAGACTGACTAGCGTGGTCAACATTATGGTAACAAAATGGTTTTTTTTATATGTTTGGTGTCTTTTTTTTATGGTTCTGTGTGAAAGTACATGCCTTTAACTACCTCCTGACACATTTTTGAGTGAATACGTCATTAGGTTGGCTAACAATAACACACTTTGTGGGGAAAAGTATCAACCCCTTGAGACCCAGAACGTAATTTCTATTGTAATTTGTGTACCATTAGACAATTTTTAGTGAATATAAATAATGTTTTATAGCTATGACCTAGTTAGTATCCTTGTCCACTAACTAATTTGGTATATTCAGTTACTTTTCATAATTTTATGGCTAATAAGAGACGATTTTTCATAGCAAAGGAAAGGTCTGGGCGTGAAGGGGTTAATAGGGTGCGGGCGATTGTTGTCTGACAAGTGGAGAAAAACGATGTTATTGTCCTTTTTCTATCAAAATGCCATTGCTTATTATCCAACTCTATGTATTCTAACCTACACGTAGATGTTTTAAGTTATACAAAGAAGAAAAGAAAAAACTGGATATATTGATTGGTTGAAAAGATGTGGCATTTTGAAAGAACAAAAACTTAACGGCATTTTTCTCAGCTTTTTATTTGAGGCGCTTGCCTGGTTTACCCCCTTGCGGCCTCATATAACCAATGAAAAATTTCCCCGTGATGTTCAGTGAACAGATTAAAATGGCCAAAATAAATAATTATAAATAATACACGTAAGTGTTGTCGAAAAGGTGCTTCTTGCCTCCCCTTTGCAAGCATGGGAGATAAGTTCATTTTTCCATCACTCGTCCCCGTGTGGCTCAGCACAAAGGGCCCATCTATTTTAATACTACCATTTTCAGCAAGACCCCCTTCGCGGCAGGGGATGTTTGATACTACGGTCATTAGATCTTTCATGAATAATAGAAAGAGAGTAGTGTTTGATACTACGGCTGTTAGATCATTCATGAATAATAGAAAGAGAGTAGTGTTTGATACTACGGCCGTTAGATCATTCATGAATAGAAAGCAAGTAGGTGATAGGACAGAACCCTGAGGAACACCACTATTGATAGACTTAGGGAGAAAAACAATATCCATCTACAGTAGCTGCAATAGAATGGTTTGAAAGGAAACTTGAGATGAAAGTGCAGAGAAGGATAGAAACCGAAAGAGGGTAGTTTGAAAATGAAAGATTTGTGTCAGACTCTATCACCATTTACTGATAGACCTTCTGATATGTCCAAAATTTGGTACAAAAAGGGTTCGCTATATTGAGGGTTTACTATGATAGTTATAATAAGTAATGAGTAATGAGTATACCAATAATAATAATGATAGTTATAAAATAAATTATGATGCATACATATTTTGTTTTCTTCATACATAAGGCCATTACAGGTTGAAGTTCCCAAACTCGGCATCCCAAGACACGGCAACACCCAAAACTCGGCTATGGTTCCGGATTTTCCAAAACACGGCAAAACACCCAAAACCCGGCGCGTAGTTGCCGGGTCGGCCGCTGGGTGCCACCACACTAGGCCGCTTGGTTTCTCCCGCCGATTTGTTTGTTGTTATTGTTCAGTGGTGTTGTGACTGTAGAGTTGTGTACACTGTTATTTTGTGTACTTCTACAGGTATGTTATTGGTATTATGGCTGCCAAACGTCCAGGAACACCTACTGGTGGAAGTGAAAAGAAAAGGAAGAACAATGTGTTAACTATTTCTGAGAAAATTGACCTTTTGAAGAAGTTGGATGGCAGAACCTCTAAACCTCTAAAAGTCAGAAAATTCCATTACTCGGCTCGGCGCTGGTCCCGAGGTTGCCGAGTTTGGGAACTTCAACCTGTAGCAATAAAAATAATAATAGTTACAACATTGCTAGCCAAATCCCAACACAACCCCCAAAATCATCACTAAAGAGTCAAGGCATCTCACCTTTGGTATTCCCTCGGCTGTTGGAGCTCTCAGCGCCTCAACACTACTCCAGCGCACCTGCTGTCCCATCGCACCTGATGCCCTCCATGCCACCTGTCTAAAGGGAGAACCTCACTCACACACCACTCTTTTCTTTTACTATACAACTATCTTAAGATTAAGGAGCAGGCCACATAACTATCAAATATTTGTTTATGAGCTATGATAATGTACAGCACGGCACCTGATATCCAGCAATATCCCGGTTCATTAATAGCCAGTTCATGGATCTTTCCTCGTTATTACAGCACTATATACCTACAAAAACAAAACACAGTACAATGCTAAGGCAAAAAAAGAAATGCATTGCTTTGTAGCCTCTTGCATATGTTTGACTTAACTCTCAATACATTATAACCACTCTTCAGTTCACTCTCCCTCCCTTACAAGTCATTCAAAATTTTCCATAAACATACTCTTTTCTCTTGATATTTGGCATTTTATAGGGATTCGATAGATAGACTTTACACGTTTAGCATTTGATAGGGTGCGCACAGGAATGTGATAGAATGGGCGTTGAGAAGACAGGGAATGCTTGAAAGACTTGCTATTGTTATGTCACTATGTAGAAACAAGATCAAAATTGAAAACAATAGCAGGCACAATTATAGAAACCAAGACATTGGGGATGGAGTGCATTAAGATGGAGCCCATTGTTGTTCATAACAGTAATGGAAGGGGAAACGCATGAATGTAGGTAGAGGAGGGTCACTGGGAGTTGTTGTGTGCGGATGATTCAGTACTGACGGCAGAATTAAAAAAAGAGGTGAGGGAGATCTTCATCAGGTGGAAAAATTAAATGGAGAAAAGAGGACAGAAAATTAATATGGAAAAAGTAAAGTTGATGGTGACTGGTAAGAAGGTGGCGGAAAGAATACAATCAGGGAGATGACCATCAGGATGCTGCGGCAGAAGAACTAAAATTAATTTAGTGCTGTGCATGGAGTGTAACATTGGTCCCACAAAAGATGCTCAGGGCTGAAAAATTGAAGAGAAGAGGAAAATTTCCATAGCTAAGCCTGCAGAAGAGAAGATGGATATAGGGCAACCTGGAGGTGAACGGAGGTACACTGGAGGACCCAACAGTTTTGTTATTTAGAAGACATGTTGGACTGTATGGCAGGGATAGAGAGAACAGCAAGAACAAGAGAGGAAATGGCATTAGTAAAGTAAAGTGGAAGGAAGTTGTAAATTTGTTGATAAACAAGACATACCAATGAGGCATATAATTAATATATGTGAGGACCTTATATATATATTGGACCTTCCCTGACTTACAGTGCAGAAACATGGGCACTGACAGACAGACTATCAAGTGTGCTACAGGGAATTGATCACAGAATAATCAGGTGGCTGCAGTGGCGGCTCGTGATAAAATACAATGGAGGGACTGCAAGCTTCACACAACAGTAAGATACACAAATTTTACCTATTTCAGGTATGAGTTGTAGTTGATGTTCACGCATTTCAGCCCGTCAGGGTGGCAAGGTTGGTAGAGACGTGAGCTCGCAATGTGCAGCGTCCCTGTGCATTCGGTCAGCGGTTCGAGTCCGCCTAGTTCGTGCTGACGTGGCAGCGCTTTGTATAGTCAATAACCTTGTAGTTGGTACTTGCAAAGTGTCTAGATAGGATGAAAATCTTATCTTATCACGGATTTCAGGGCATGGTAGTAGTGTTGGTGGTAGAAGGGATGGTGATGGTGGTAGTGTTGGTAGTAGAGGGGATGGCTGAGGTGGTGATGGTAGAATTACAGTATTACTTGAAAATAAAGTCGGTACCGCTTGATTTCAGTCTTTTCATTTAACGTCAGCTGGGAATAAATGGTGTTTTGCAGATACTTCACTCGATTTTCCATCGTCATAGGGTAATTAAAGAAAGCACGATTTAACCACACCGTCTACACGCACAGTAAACACGAGAGGGACGAGACTTAGCTGCCTTGACTGCAGCTCATTGTGTTCTCAAGTGTCGCGGCGGCGGAGCAGACATGAATCGTACAGCAAATATAAAAGTAACTTACATTTTGGTCTGGTTTTAATGAAAATTCACTTAGTAACGTATTGAAAATAATTAAACAACATATAATGACTTTTTATTATGATATATTTGTTAGTAGTGTATCAATTCTGCTGTGTCTCTAAAGGCATCATACACCTGGCAGTGAGTGTCTGGGGGTGCTGCAGCTCTGCAGCCCTATGCCACGAGCCGCCACTGGGTGGCTGGAGTAAGGTGGGAAGATCAAATCCCAAGTGATGAGGTAGCAAGGAGGTGTGGAGTGGTGGATCTCACCTAGCAGATGAGGCTCAGGTTGTTTGGTCACGTAAAAGGAAGAGAAGTAGTGCTGTGTAGAAATGACAAGGAAAATAGAGGTGGAGGGACATCACCCATGAGGAAGACCCAAGAAAACCTGGAGAAGCTATGAGCAGCAAGACATGGAAAGACTGGCCATTTCAGAATACAGACATGCCCTCGGTTTTCGAACATAATTCGTCCCCAAAAGTTGTTCTAAAACCGAATTGTTCTAAAACCGAAACACATTTTTCCATAAGAAACAGTATAAAACGGGTTAATCCGTTCCTGACCCCCAAAATAAAGACCTTTTTTTACCTTTTTGGCTGTATTTCATGCATAAATATGCCTATAAATGCAATGTAATATTATATTATAACAGACCATCTGAATAAAGAACAAAGTTATAAATAAGAAAGACATAAAACACCCTGTCCCATGGTGGCTTATGGAATAAAAATAATAGAAGAAATAATGGTAAATGTTTACACTAGGACCGAAATTCCCTACACAATTGGGACTTTGGTTTATGTTTACCTTAATGAATTCTAAGAAGCATTCTCTCTATGAACTTCCGTCGCAAATCACTAATTTCAGATATAAGACGTTTTTAATAGGAAGGAGTGCATAGGAGATATGAAAATTAAACTAACCTAACCCCCCCCTTTTCACTCACTCACTAACCTAACCTAACCTAACCCAACCCATAGACCACTGTAAATCTGGACTGCGCACGGAATATCAGCCTGTTGCACATTGGCCCTTAAGTCGGAGGGTCGCTCGGATTCATATACAGGGAGGTCCCGAAGATACGAGCAGTTAGGTTCCACCTGGCATACTCGTAAAGTGAAATCTCGTATAACGAAACACATAACTAATGGTAAAATATAGGTTTGGTTCCAGGACCCCATCAATAGACATGTTTTTCAAGCTAAAATAAACTATAGCAAACACAAAAAACACACAGCGTCTATATTACCACACTGTACTACCTATTCTGTAGAAAAAAGCATTCTGAAAGAGAAAATAGCACACAAAAAAACATAACTGCACATTAATTAAACATAAAACATGCATAACAAGCAAAAAAAACTTTGTAATGTAGGGAACGCCGCGTGATACAAGAGAAGGTAGTGTAGCGGTCCCAAGGTTGGGGCCACACACCTGCTAATTACCCTAAAGGTCAGGCTGCGCCATATGCTTAATTACCCTTCAGGTCACGCCTTGCTAGGGCTGACCTGACTGCGGTCCCAAGGTTGGGGCCGCACACCCGCTAATTATCCCTAAATGTCAGGCCGCGCCATATGCTTAATTACCCTTCAGGTCACGGCTTGCTAGGTGTGACCTCACTGGGGGTCAACCAAATCCCCTTTGTCCAGCCCAGGAGTGGTAGGGCGAGCATTTTGAACTTGATAATTTTACTCACCCCAGTTTGAATGTCGTATCTTTGGGAATTTTGATCTCGTATTTTAAAAATAGACCCAATTTTTTCCCAACATCTCGTTAATGGGATTTTTTCCGTATACTGAATGCCCGTAAAAAGGGGAAACCTCCCTGTATATAAAAATTTTCTACCCTAGATTTTCCTCCAAGAAAACCTATCTTTTTTAAAAATACCCCTTTACATTTTGTAAAAAAAATCTTTAATTTCCTTCTTCACCCTTTGGTGGGATTTTCCCCTAGGTATTTAGGCTAAAGTTTTTTTACCCCTGTTTTTTTCCTAATCTACTTCTTTATTCCTGCCTTGAAAATATATTCCTTTTTTGACTTCTGATTACGTTTTTTCACCTTCACACCCCCCGGGCCCTCTAAAAAAAACCCAAAAACCCCCATCTCACTTTCAATTCCCCACGCCAAAAAAACCCACACCCCTATGAGAGATCCCATCCCGTCCGGGCGAAAATTTGGCCCTTCCCGAAGAATGGGCCCCCCAGTTGCCGATAAAGCCCCCCCTTTCCCTTTCCTGCAGGTTTCGGCCAAAAGGCAAGCTGTTCACCGCAAAAGCTTTCGGGCCCCATACTTATAAAGATTTGGGTTCGCCTGGGTTCGTCCTAACCCTGCGTCCAAAGGTTCGAGGAAAGTCAAAGACGCGTCCTAGGAGGGCGGTTTAGGACGAACCCGCTGAGCGCTACATTTAGCGGAGCCCAAATTTTGGGTTTTCTGAAAATATCATACAAAGTCATCAGAAAGGTATAAAAACCCCCAAAAAAAAACAAGATTAATATTTATATGAAAATTTTGCTGAAGATAAAAACGAATGAATTATCTAAAAGGGAATTTAATTGTCCAGATATGCAACTTTCCTTTCAAAAGCCCAAAAAACTTTTGACTTGGTTTCGCCCCACATCGCGAAAAAAATTAATTTTTTTCCCAGGAAAAAATTTTTCGCCTTGCCAGCCCCTTTAAAAGCAAAAAAAATGCCCTATTTCCTGCGGGGGGAATTTTCCATGCCGAGATGATCGGCGAAGAGTTTACGTCAAGGACTCCCGGGTTTTAAAATTGGACGGGGATTCGCGGTCGTTTTAAAAGACACCGACTTTTTTTTTCCGGGCCCTACAATAGGTTTTTTTAAAAAAAAGGAGAAGGGTTATAAGGGACGATTTTTTTCGGGGCCCTTTTTCCCAGAGACACCGACTATTTTTTCTTGGCCTACAATGGGGCTTGGGAAATTTTTTGGACTCCTCCTTCCGGCTTTGCTGAAATGAACTACCGCATGTTTGTATCCCTTTTTGTACTTCACTCTGAAAAGGGGTTCCCCACGTCCCTTCAGCCTTGGTTAACCCCACCCCCGGGGGCTATAAAAATATGGGGTGCCTCAAAAAAATTCAAAGGGTCATTTTAGGTTAGGTTAGGTTGGGGAAAAATTTTGGGGTTTTAAAGGGTTTAGGTTGGGTTATATTTTGGGGGTTTAAAGGGTTGGTTAGGTTGGGTATATTTTTGGGGTTTTAAGGGTTTGGGTTAGGTTAGGTCCCCTTTGGGGGTTAAAGGTTGGGTTTGGGGTATACTTTGGGGTTTGGGGTTGGGTTTTAGGTATACTTTTGTTTTTTGTAAGGTTAATGGGTTAAAGGTAATTTGGGGTTTAAAGGGTTTAAAGTTAGGTTTGGGTTTAAAGGAAATACTTTGTGGTTAAGGTTAGGTTAGGTGGGTATACTTTTTTTGGTTAAGGTTGGGTTTGGTTAGGTTATTTTTGGGTTTAAGGGTTTGGGTTTTGGTTTTGGGTTTATATTTTGGGGTTTAAAGGGTTAGGTTGGGGTTAGATTTTTTCAATGTGACTTTGATGTTTTTTTTGGGAGCCAAAAATCAATTATTTTTTGCTTCCCCCCCCCCAAAAAACCCCGAAAAAAAAAATTTCCCCCGGCCATTTCCCCCAGGTTTGGGTTGGTATGGGGGGAAAAAAAAAAAAGATAGGGGTGAAGGACTTTTTCCCAAAAATTTTTAAAAACCGTTCCTTGTTCAATGGTTTTTTTTTGCGCAAACCCAAAAAAAAAAGTTTAAAAAAAATGTATACTTTGGGGT
Source organism: Chionoecetes opilio (assembly GCA_016584305.1). NCBI lineage: Eukaryota > Metazoa > Arthropoda > Malacostraca > Decapoda > Majidae > Chionoecetes > Chionoecetes opilio. Next base: position 34,663 of record JACEEZ010020045.1, read on the forward strand.
TTAAGGTTGGGTTTTGGGTTTATTAAAACCCCTTTTAACGGGTTAGGTTGGGTTTTTCATTAAAACCTATAAGGTTGGGTTTAATTTTTAATTTTTTTTTCATTTTTTTTCTTTTTTTTTTTTTTTTTTTTTGCCCCCAAAAATAAAACTATCCCTTTAGAGCAAGCCCCTTTTGTAGGCCAAGAAAAAATAGTGGGTTTGTCTTTTAAAACCACCGCGAAACTTCGCCCTTTATTCCCGGAGTAGTTTTTTTTTGCGCAAGCCCGGGTTTAAAAAACAAAAAAAAAATTATAAACCGAATTTTTGGTCCCAAATTTTCCATTAAAAACACTTCTCCATCAAAAAAAGACTAAAATTTGGGCCGGGGAAAAGATTTTTTCCAGAGTTTATTTTTTTAATAAAACCCTTATAATTTTGGGTTAGATATATTTTTTGGGGTTTAAGGGTTAGGGGAAAATTTTAAGAAAAAAGGGGCCTCCACCCTCTATCTTTTTTCTTATAGCCAACAACTTGGGGAAAGGGGGGAAAACCCGGGATTTTTTTGGGTGGGGGCAACACAAAAGGGGAAATAGGGGCCCCCCCCAAAAAAAACCCCTAAACTGGGGATATTCCATAGTTCATGAACTTTATTTTGGGGAAATTTTTACCCCGTTTAAATTCTAGGGTACTGGGGTTTTTTCCCCTATTTAGGGATTTTTTTGTGGGGAGTCATTTTTTCCCTTTATAAAGTGGTCCTTTTTGTGGGGGACCCACACATATAAGGGAAATATTTCCCCGAAAATCCATGAACTAGGAAAATTTTTCCTATTTTAAGGTTTTTTTTTTTGGGGGGGCCATATTTTCCCCCTTTTGTGTTTTCTTTTCCCCCCCCCCCAAAAACCAAGGTTTTTCCCCCATGTCCCCCCAAACTTTGTCGGGCCTAAGAAAAGATAGGAGATTTAGGACTTTCCCCATTCCTAAAATTACAAACTTTACAGAACCCAACCCAGGGACCCCCCTCTTTGAGCCCCTTTTGGGTGTGCACTAACCTTTAAACCCAAATGTAACCCAAACTAACCTGACCTGCCCTAAACCCAAAACCCAAAGGCCGTGTCACACAGACACTTTTTTCCGGGGATCTTTTGGTTTTTGCTCCCAAAAAATCCCGTAGTGGTGGCAAAAATAGCGCGGTTTTTTTTGGGCAACCGGCTTTTCGGTTTTCGAGCATATTCGGGGGCCCGCAACCAAAAACAAAAAATATAAAAAATTATGGAAACCTGAAAAAATTTAATTTTCGGCCATGTAGACAAAATAAGGATCGGCACTCATTAAAAAATTTAAAAAATGTCCCTTTAAAAACAGTAAAATAATACGTAAGCCCAAATTTGTGTCGTTTTGCGCGGGGACCCTTTTTTTTAAGATTTTTCCCGTTAGTTTTGGGGTTTTATTAAAAACCTTAAAAAAGGGTTGGTTAGGTTTTTATTAAAACCTTTTAAGAAACCCCGACTAATTTCTCCCGGCCCAAATTTTTTAAAGGGTTTTTCTGATGGAGTACAGTGTTTTTTAAAGGAAACCCCGGGACCCTAAAATTCGGGGATTTATTTTTTTTTTTTTTTTAAATTTGGGCTTTCGCAAAAAAAAAATTCTCCCTTAGAAAAAGCACCTATTGAAAACCCGGAAAAAAAGTCGGTGGGCCCGAAAACGACCGCAAAGGGCATGTCCATTATTACCAAAATTTCTGATTTGGTTTTGGTTAGATTTAGGTTTTTGTTTTAAGGGTTTGGGTTTGGTTATGTTAAGCTTAGGGTAGAAATTTGGGTTAGGTTTTGTTGGGGTTATTTTGGTTAAAAAAAAAAAAATTTGAGGTGCGCGATTGTCCCCCGGGGGGTTGGGGGGGGGGGGGGGGCCACCCACCAAAACACCGGGCCCAAATTCCCCGGAATATTTACCTTTTTTTTTAGGTTTATCCTCGAGCCTTTACCCAATTTCTAACCCCGTTTTTATAGTGTGATTTTTTTCTTCTGGGGTTTTAAAACCCAATTTTTTTCCCATTGGGGCAATTGGGAAAAATAAAGCGATACATATAGGCCACTACCTAGAATCTAGTTTTTTTTCAAAAAAAAACGTTTAAATTAGGTTTGAGGTGGGGTTTGGGGATATTAAACAGATGATTCAAGAACAAATAAGAAAATTATCAAGACTACGGGGAGTGGGAAGGGGAAAAATAGAGTTATTTTGGATAATTTTTTCCATGGCTTAATAATCACGATTTTTCAAGTTTAAAATTTTTTTTTATAGTGAGCCCACTCTAAATCGCTTTTATTTCTCAAAAATGATTTCCATTCCCTTTAAACAAAAGTTTGGTGGGGATCACTTCAATCTTACAAATACATGATTTTCAAGGAGGAGGAAAATGACTCCCAAAGAGTTTAATAAAAACACACCGTGACTTTCATGCCCCTGATGGCCGTATTTTTTAGTGTTGCTTTATATTACTCTCCCACCCAGTCTTCACATATATAATCCCCCTTTTCGGTCCCAAACGGTATCGCTTGATTTTGTTTTTGTATCAACAAATTCCCTCCCTACCTCTTTTCCATCACGAAAAGTTCTCAGGAGTGGGTGGAGCACTCCATGTTTACGTCCTTAGGACGAGTCTTAGCCGCCGCCCTGCTCGCTAGGACACCTCACACCCTGTCCTAGCCAAACCTCGAAATTAGGACGAGTCTTAGCGATTTAGGATGCGCTCGAAATGATTTAGGACGCCGGCCGCCATATTTAAGACTCGAGCGAGTCTAAGACGAATCCTAAATCTTTATAAGTATGGGCCCAGACATCCATCTCGGTCACCCCTTCCTGGGTGAATTTTGGGTGTTTCTGATATACAGGTTGAAGTTCCCAAACTCGGAATCCCAAGACTCGGCAACACCCAAAACTCGGCTATGGTTCTGGATTTTCCAAAACACGGCAGAACACCCAAAACCCGGCGCGTACTTGCCGGGTCGGCCGCTGGGTGCCACCACACTAGGCCGCTTGGTTTCTCCCGCCGATTTGTTTGTTGTTATTGTTCAGTGGTGTTGTGACTGTAGAGTTGTGTACACTGTTATTGTGTGTACTTCTACAGGTCTGTTATTGGTATTATGGCTCCCAAACGTCCAGGAACACCTACTGGTGCAAGTGAAAAGAAAAGGAAGAACAATGTGTTAACTATTTCTGAGAAAATTGACCTTTTGAATTTTGCATGCTTTTTTTCCCTTTAATATATCTACGTTCTAAAAGTCGGAAAATTCCATTACTCGGCTCAGCGCTGGTCCCGAGGTTGCCGAGTTTGGGAACTTCAACCTGTATACTTTTTGCGATATGGCATATACACTAGGGTCCCACATAAAACGAGAAATTGGTCGATAAACGAGGTCATTTTATGTGAATTCGCTCTATGTGAAACACATAACCTATGGGAAAAATTGATATTGGTCGATCGGTCTTCCCGCCCGGACCCGTACATTTATACTTGTTCACACCCATGCATACCAGAACATGGTATTATTTTACAATAGGATCGAAATTCCCTACATAATTGGGATATGGTTTCTGTTTACCTTATTGGATTCTAGGAAACATTCTTTTGGACTCAAACTTTTGGAGATAATGACATGTTGTTCATAGGGAGGCGAGAGACAAGTGTTTGTTTACGTGTGGCGGGCCTCTCACTCTTCTTCCTCTTGTGACCTGCATCGCCTCTTTTCTTCCCTTGCCGCGGACACTTTTAATGCAGATTTGGCTTTAGTTAGGAGGTTAAAGCGTGGGATTAGATTAGATTACTGACTCAAAAGCAAGTTGCCATAAACCTGGCTTAACTCTCGCTTACGGGCCTCGCCAGAACTGTTGTTGTTGTTGTTTTAGGGCTGCGAGGATCCCTTGGGGACCACTATGAGCCCTGGTGATGTCCTATGATGCTATTACAGGCGCGGTACTTGACCTGTCTTGTTCAGGAAGGCACAGGTGAGGCGGATGACGGCATGTTGCCGGTGTCGTGTGAGAAGCAGTCTGTTTACGAGGTGCAGTCCGTTTACTAACAAAGACGTGTTGATCAACAAAGCCGCCGGAAGAAAACGGAAACAGCGCACGCGTTGAGGGAATATTTACTAATACTGAATGTCCGCTAAAGTAGGGGAGGGTATACTGTTTTTATTCTTTCATAGGAAAAACATTCATGAATTGAATAATGCGCTTTGCTTTTGTATTACTGATGTGAAGGACCATTCTATAGCCTGTTTGCAGTGAATCATGAGTAAATTTACAGAATACAGCATCTTGCTAATTAAAAAGAAAATACTATTTGATGTGTATCAGATGAAATGATACCTGTTTTGGGCAGATTGCATCTTGAACACGGGTGGTTAAGGCCCCATCTCCTGCTCACAGGACATTTCTGTACTTGAATCAGTTGGGAA
>JACEEZ010020046.1:0-25000 GCA_016584305.1 Chionoecetes opilio
TGTGTGTGGTGTGTTGTGGTGTGTGTGTGTGTGTTTGTGGTGTGTTTGTGTGTCTGCGTGCGTGCGTGTGCGTGCGTGGTGCGTGCGTGGCGTGCGTGCGTGCGGCTGTGCGTGCTGTGCGTGCGTGTGGTGCGTGCTGCGTGCGTGGCTGTGTGTTGTGTGTAAGTGTGTGTAAATGTGTGTAAGTGTGTGTAGTGTGTGTGTGGTGTGTGTTGTGTGTGTGTGTGTGTGGTGTTGTGTGTGGTGTGTGGTGTGTGTGTGTGTGTGTGTGTGTGCGTGTGCGTGTGTGTGTGCGCGTGTGGGTGTTCGTGTGAGTCTGCCGCATTCACTACCGCAACACATTATAGACTCTCGGCCGCTGTCTGCACGTGTTTCATATGACAATCCGTTTTATTGGACGAGAAGTAGGGTGTCTTCAATGTCTGGTGGCTCGTCGCTGTTGGTTGCCCCGACCTTGGAGAGAGTGCCTTTGTCCCCTCCATTTATTCCTCTACGTAGAATATCAGAGCTTGGCAATTATGATTCCTGGAACACGAGCTAAGCGGGGAGCAGGAGACAATATTTGCTAGGAACTGATGGAAGGGAAGCAGGGGCGGACCAACGCTGAGGTCCTTGGCTGCATTGTGGCGCCCTTTGGTGGTGCCCTACGGTGGCGGGTGTCGTGGGGCGTGCTGAGACACACACACTCATACCTGGCGCTGAGTGGCTGCCAACCATGGGGACACGCGGCCTCTCAGGAAGCGAGTTAACAGTGTATGCTATCAGTAAGTAAGTCAATAAAATAATAAATAATATAGTAAATAATAATAAATAATAATAATAATAATAAATAAGTAAGTTTTTCTTTTGTGTATCAGTAAGTCTTTTGTGTATCAGTAAGTCTTTTGTGTATCAGTAAGTCTTTTGTGCTATCAGTAAGTCTTTTGTGCTATCAGTAAATCTTTTGTGTATCAGTAAGTCTTTCTTTTGTGTATCAGTAAGCCTTTTGTGCCATCAGTAAGTCTTTTGTGTATCAGTAAGTCTTTCTTTTGTGTATCAGTAAGTCTTTTGTGCAATCAGTAAGTCTTTCTTTTGTGTATCAGTAAGTCTTTTGTGCTATCAGTAAGTCTTTTGTGTATCAGTAAGTCTTTTGTGCTATCAGTAAGTCTTTTGTGTATCAGTAAGTCTTTTGTGCTATCAGTAAGTCTTTTGTGTATCAGTAAGTCTTTGTGGTATCAGTAAGTCTTTGTGTATCAGTAAGTCTTTTGTGCTATCAGAAAATCTTTTGTGTATCAGTAAGTCTTTTGTGCTATCAGTAAGTCTTTTGTGTATCAGTAAGTCTTTTGTGTATCAGTAAGTCTTTTGTGCTATCAGTAAATCTTTTGTGTATCAGTAAGTCTTTTGTGTATCAGTAAATCTTTCTTTTGTGCAATCAGTAAGTCTTTTGTGCTATCAGTAAGTCTTTTGTGCTATCAGTAAGTCTTTGTGCTATCAGTAAGTCTTTCTTTTGTGCTATCAGTAAGTCTTTTGTGCTATCAGAAGTCTTTTGTGCTATCAGTAAGTCTTTTGTGCTATCAGTAAGTCTTTTGTGTATCAGTAAGTCTTTTGTGTATCAGTAAGTCTTTTGTGTATCAGTAAGTCTTTTGTGTATCAGTAAGTCTTTTGTTCTATCAGTAAGTCTTTTGTGCTATCAGTAAGTCTTTTGTGTATCAGTAAGTCTTTTGTGTATCAGTAAGTCTTTTGTGTACAGTACAAGTCTTTTGTGCTATCAGTAAGTCTTTTGGTGCTATCGTAAGTCTTTTGTGTACAGCAAGTCTTTTGTGTATCAGTAGTCCTTTTGTGTAGCAGTAAGTCTTTTTTTGTGTATCAGTAATCTTTTGTGCTAGTCAGTAAGTCTTTGTGTATCAGTAGTCTTTTGTGTATCAGTAAGTCTTTTTGTGGTATCAGTTTAAGTCTTTTGTGTATCAGTAAGTCTTTTGTGTATCAGTAAGTTTTTTGTGCTATCAGTAAGTCTGTAACTAGGTGGAGTGTTCATAGCTTTGGTTTAACTGGAATGAAGGATACTCATTTGGCCTATTCTAGGTTATTTTATTTCATAAAATCTGGAGTTATCTACAAAGTTCAGGTCTCATAAATGGGGGTTGTTTATCAAGGTGTTGGTACACTCGCAAGACATGCGAGTTTCCCCAAAGATACTTCCGTATATATGGCTGGTGACCGTTATATAATTGTTATATTGAAAGCTGATAACAGTGCAAACACATGATAATTATAATAACATATTTAAGACCTACAATATAGAATAGTCCCCGTGCACTCAATTCTCTGTTAGAGACCGTCACTTGGTCAGAACGTGGAACATGAAGCTGAAAGGGGTGACTTATTTAGGCGCTACGTACCCCCCCCCCTAGTGACGCGGGAGGAGGAACGAGACTTTGAGCGGAGAGCGGCGTTGTAGAGCTTTTGTAGAGCGGCGTTGCCATGGGTGTTGCGATGTGATTGGTAGCATGGTTGCTTGCTTTCTGGGCCACAGGTCTGCTGGTTTGACGCGGATCGATGGCCACTGCGTCCCTGAGTACCGTTTCTCTGTCAATGGTGCGTTTTCCCTGGTCCTTCTCAGGACGAGTAGGGGCCTTGGTAGGGCTGCGTTAGAGGCCGGCGAACGCATCTACGCGTACGAAAACGTGGGTGCCGGTGTCGAGGTCCTGGCTCACAAAGGTCTTCTTTGGGGAAGAACGAGGCTGGCACTGGCTGAAGCTTCCCATAGTGCTTTTGAGGGTCGAGAGGCGAAGATCCGTGGACACTGCAGGGTGCATGGTCGGGTGTTTTCACCAGGAGTTCACCTGGGAGTCTAAGACTGGTGCAGTAAACCAGCTCACCGAGAGTGGTTGCAGGTCCTCTTCCAGGATGATCTGATGCCTAGTAGACGATGGGGAGAGCCAGGGTCCATCTCTCGTTGGTCGGAAGCCATGCTGGAGGCTTAATTGGCGATGGAAAACGGTTCGAACCATGCCGTGTGGCCTGTGGTGTAGCTGGAAGTCCTGTAGCGGAGCGGATGCGAGAGGGTCATGACTTGTTCCATACTTTGGCCTCGAACTGGCCGCCACGGTCTGATGTGAAGGCTGAGTGGGACACCGACCCTGGAGACCCCGGTTAGTGATGAAGGCGTGGGCGACGGTGCCGTTGTGTTTCAGCGATAGGGGTGGCTTCGGGCCGAACGTGAAAAACGTTCCCGCAGGTGAGGATGTAGCGATGACCTGCGAAGGTGGCAGGGGCCCGACCAGTCAATGTGGACGTGGTCGAATCTCTCCGTGACGGGTGAAGAAAGTGCCTGGTGGAGAGTGGTGTGCCGAGTCACTTGGAGGCTTGACACTGGTGCAGGGCGAGTCCAATGTCCCTACGTCTCTGTTGTGGCCCTCCCATACGAACGGAGACGTCATCAGATGGCTGTGTACTCGGATGCGGGTGAGAGAGATCGTGGAGCTGACGACAAGCCTGGTAGGCGGTGACGTTTGTGGCGGTAGGGACGGACGGTGTCTTAGAGATGTCAGCGTAGAGGACGACCTTGTGTACCTGGATCGTGATTGCTTCATTTTGAGCGCCGGTTGTGCAGTATCTTGTTTCAACAATCAGCGTCGTGGACTGATCGCAGCTATGGCGGCGTAGTCAAAGAGAAGGGACTCCACAGCAGTGGTGTTTCGGGGAGGGGCGTCTGCGGAGTCGTTGTCTGCACCTTTGATGTACCTGATGTCGGTCGTGAATTGAGCAGATGTAATCATGTGGCGAAACTGCCGTGTGTGTAGAGTCCCTTGTTTTTTTCAAAAAGGTAGTATGAGAGGCTTTGTGGTCGGTGTTATACACGGAAAGTGACGGCCCTTCAATGAAGTAGCGGAAACGCTTGACGGCCTTGAATTACGAGAAGTTCTCGATCGAATGCGCTGTACTTGGTTGGCCGGTGTTTGAGCTTCTGTGAGAAAGAAGGAAATCGGCTTCCAGGCACCGTCGACGAGTTTGTTGAGGATGGCATACCCGGTCCCAAGTGTCCGGAGGCGTCCCGTTACGATGGTGAAGTCTCCGCGTCAGAGGAAGGGAAAGACAACATGGGCTGTGTCACTGAGCCTTCTTAGCTGCGAGGAAAGCAGCGTCAGCATCCGGAGTCCAGACAGTGTGACAGATTGACCCTTCTTACAGGGTCTGATCATGGCGTTGAGTGGCTGAAGGAGGAGAGAGGCAGCGTGGGATGAACGGTTTGTAGTAATTGATCATGCCCCAGATTCTTTGGTTTTATGCTGGGTGGATGGCTTCGGGAAATGGCCGAATGGCTTCCACTTCGTGTGGATTGGAGCGAAACCTGCTGTAGTTTACACGTGTGCCGATAAGGTGAGAGAGGTGACGCCGACTTCTAGAACTTGTCCGCGTTGATCTGTATGCCGTATCTTGACAGGCGGGTGAGGACTTGGTGAAGGTGCTGGCGGTGTGAGTGCTTCATCTGGGCTCGAACGGGAATGAGTAATCGTCGATGTATCGAATCAGGAAGGCAACCTCGAAGAACCTCGTCAATGAAACTTGGAAGGTCTGGGCCGCATTCCTGAGACCGAAAGGCTTCTGAGTACTCGAACCGGCCGGAAAGGTGTGTGAGTCAGTCTTCCGGTATGTCAAATCAGGGGACCTGGGATCTTGTTGAAAGGCCTTGACAAGGTCTGTGCGTGAGAAAATGTTTGAGCCGATGATTTGGGACGAAATCCCTGTGTTTGGCACCGGTATCTGTCCCCTTTGGTTGTGAGATTTGAGGGCAACGCGTAGTCTCCGCACAGGGCCGTATGTCGCCGTTCTTCTTTGGGGCGACGTGGAAGGCTGATGACCAGTTGCTGCTGCTCGGGCCGCACAATACCTTGTCGCATCAGAGACTCGAACTCGGCCTTGGCTTGGCGTTAGCTTGAGCGGCGCTAAGCGACGGGCCTTGGTGCCTGTACTGAGGTCCTGTGGTCTCGATGTGATGCGTGACATGGTGTTTGTCGGGCAAGCTGGCTGAGTAATTTGAGTCAGCGTAAGGGAAAGATCTAAGAGGTCGGCGAACTGGTGGTCCTTTTGATGACAAAAGGTGCAATGCTGTGTCCTGCGATGGTCGTGCTGTGGAGGAGATGGAGGTTTGAGTGGGTCAAAAACCAATTTTTGACCCTTGACGCGGCCATCCAAAGGTTGAAGTGCCTCCAGAAGTCTGCTCCGAGTTGCGGGTGGGAAACCGTTCCCGAATAGAAGTCCTTCGAAAGAACGTCGTAGTTGGAGATTGAGTTTTTAAAGGTGCGCCCGTGTGTAAAAGGTATTTTGTCCCGTTAGCGGCGAAAGATGCATGATGGGAGGTAGGTTCGTAGACTGGCGGGCGCGGGGATAACGCTGACTCGGCGGACGGCCGGTTCGATCAGGAAACCTTAAGTTGGAGCGTTTGTCGTGACTGCGGAGCAGCGATGAGGTTTGGCGAGAAGTATTCTGCACTAGTAAGCGCCTTTGTCGTTTGCTGCGCGTACGAGTCAGGGGGGTCGCACTTTGATGCTTTTGCTGCCGAGTTGTCGTGGTACCAAGGCAGAGTCCTGGGCTTTCTCGAGCTTTGGAAGCGTTTGCTGGCGGCGTTGAGGTGTGGGTGGCCGTGGACGGTAAACGTGGCGTTGCTGAGGTTGGATGAGCGTGTCGTTGTGTCCTGCAATTGCCTTTTTGAGGGAAGTGACCTCAGTTCCTGAACTGATTCTTGAGAGAGATTTACTTCTGTCGAAAGCTTGGATACCAGCTGGGTGAGCAAGGCGAGCGGTGTTGTCCTGGGTTGAAGCTGAGGACACTGAAGAGACTGTTTGTGTAGGAGGCTGTTGCCACAAGTCGTCCTGCTAACTTGGTCGATGCATCGGAGGGGGGGGGGGGTGTTCTAGGTTATCCGGACGCAGAAAAGGACGTTTTGTGTAGCAGTAGCAGGCGTTGTACACAGCTGTTTGCACAACTCTGTGTCGAAAGTGCTATCGTTCACCCAGTAATTAGCTATCTGCGAACGCAGTAAGTCTGTCGGTTTCCTCGTCACCCAACTCGTCCTTTGAGAACTTCTTTAGGCGGGTGGCGTAGAAACTGGAGCTGAGAGTACGCACTTTTTTTAGGTTCTTCGTAGGGTGTGGCGGAGGTGGCAGCTGTTGAGATTAGGCGCAACTTGTGGAGACGTCCGAGAGGCAGGAAACTAGCGTCGTGGGTTAACTGGGTGGAGCTTGTTTGTGATTTTGAATGCTTTTGAATCCGCATTCCAGGACTAGTGAACACACATTGACGGTTAAGTGGAGAGAAAGTGGCGCCTCCTCAGTTCACTGCTGCTGGCATTGGGTAGGTTGTCGTCGTCAGAGCATGGCGAGTTGAGTGAAGCGCAGGGTGTGGACTGGACGTTTGTTCCAGTTGTTCAGGGAACGAAACACGGTTACTCAAGTAGCACTGTGTGATGAGTAATCCACAGTGCGGTGAGTAATCCACAGGGCGGGTGAGTAATCCACAGGGTGGTGAGTAATCCTATAGGCGGGGCGAGCGGCGGCCGTGGAACGAGTCACTTTAACACTGGGGAGTTTGAGGGTGTGAGTATCCCCCAGGTCTGGTAACCATAGGGACGGCGAGCGGCGCCGTGGAGTGATTCAATAACACCGGGGGGGGGGCTGCGCAGAAATGCGCGTGATTGTGTGCTGAGGGCGCAAGGAGGCGTCCAGAGGGTGAAGTGGCTGCGCCGAGTGCACATAGGCCCTACTGAGGCGTATGAGGAAGAGCAGGGCCCGCGCTAAACATCGCATAAAGGCCGTGAGGACGCGGTGACCGTCTGGAGGAAAGGCAGCGCCGCGCTCAAGGCGCATAGGCCGCAGTGAGGCCTCGGAGGAGCAGGGCCCGCGCTAAATCCGCATAAGGCCGCTGAGTGACGCAGTGAGGTCGCCCTGGCGGGGTATGGCCGCGCTGATGCGCATAGGCCGCTGAGGACGCAGTGAGGCGTCTGAGGGCAAAAAAATTTGCACTGGAGGAAGGCACAGAAGTGCCGGGTTTTTGGGTGGAAACCTGACTAGGTTGCGGCTACACGTAAACGTGTAATTCTCCCTATCCCGCTTTACAACCTATCAATCACCAGTGAGAAGCCTGAGGCCTAGGAATATACAGCGGGAAGACAATGGGACGAATGCTTCCGAGACGCAGTCCCCCACGACTAAGGAGAGGTGTGCTCTTGTGTCCATCACACATGATATTGCAATTTCTATGCCGAATGACAGCACCATTTTAAGCCACCTAGAACCATTAGCTTACACTCCGGGTCACCATTGTAACTAGGTGGAGTGTTTCATACTTTGTTTAACTGAAATGAAGGATACTCATTTGGCAGTTTAGGTTAATTTTATTTTCATAAAATCTGGAGTATATATACAAAATTTCAGGTCTCATAATGGTTTGTTTTCCTAGGTGTTATGTAAACTCGCCAAGACATGCGAGTTTCACACCAAAGAACTCCAGTATATATGCTGGTGACACGTTGTATATAATTGATATATTGATAAGCCTGATAACAGTGCAAACACATGATATTATAATACAAATATTGAAGACTTAAAATATAGACTAGTCCCCGTCTACTCTGATTCTCTGTTAGAGACCGCCTTGGTGAGAACGGAAACATGAATACTGAAAGGGGTGACTTTTTAGTCGCTACAATCTTTTCTTTTGTGCTATCCGTAGTTCTTTTGTGCTGTCAGTAAGTCTTTTGTGCTACAGTAAGTCCTTTTATGCTATCAGTAAGTCTTTTGTGCTATCAGTAAGTCTTTCTTGTTGCTATCGTAAGTCTTTTGTGTATCAATTTAGTCCTTTTCTTGTGTGCTATCATAAGTCTTTCTTTCAGTGGTTTTGCTCATTTCTTGATTATTCCAAGAACACTGATAACAGTGTGCGTGAACTTATCGATCACTTGTGATTGTTGATAAATTCCTCTGTTAGTATAAGTATAGTATATTAGAGCAATGCGCATTAGGAAGGAAAGAAATCATCATATTTTCCCTGTCTGACGGCCATTAGTTCAAGCCATCGCCCTGAGCTATTCCCTATGGATAAACAGAGGTGGGAGTGGAGAGGCACATGGATAATTCTTATATGAAAATGCCAAATTACTAAAACATGAGGCAGTGGAAAGCCTACTTTGAAATGACCTTAAACACCCCCACACATCACACACACGCCCCTTTCCCGAGGGATGCGCAACCCGCATAATGACCGCCTGGTGGTCCAGGTACGGAGGACCAGACAGCAAGTCAACCCTGTTCGTGACCTGTCTTTTGGAGGAGAACATGGGAGAAGTGCAGCTCTCGGCCACAAGGTCTGCCTATTAATATCCCGCGGCGCCACACACACTTGCCTGCTGTGAGAATATCTCTCCTCTCTCATCTCTCGATCTCGTCCTCTCTCTCTCCTCTCCAATCTCTCATCTCTCCTCTCTCCTCTCTCTCTCTCTCTCTCTTCTCTCTTCTCTCTCTCCTTCTCCTCTCTGCTCGTCTCTCCGTCTCTCTCGTCTCCTCTCTCTTCTCTCTCTCCAACTTTGTTTTCTCATGACACACAGGTGGACTAAATTTGGGGAATTTCAACGAACCCTAAGACTGTGTGTGAACCTAACTGTATACCTATTATTTAATACTGATCCTGCCCTGCAGGCTGGGTAACAGGTGAAGTGGACACAATGTGTTATGACAGGCGGGGAACTCAACCTGGATTCCCTCTGAACAGGCTGGGGTATCGTTTCGTTTGTTCAGTACTATTACTAAACAATGCCCTCTTCATCACATATGTAATAACATTGATCGAATAAGAAACAACCCATGTATGCTTTACCATCCCAAGGTTCCAGCACTAACAACAACACATAGAAAAAGGATTACTGTCTTTCCGCAGTTCTCGTATGAACAGTCAACAGTTACAGAGATAACAAGACCAATCCCAGCCTGAGACGGCCCTCATGAATAGGGCGGCTTCACTCGCCATCAGACCCCAGATCCCTGACAAGGGCGTGCGGCGCACTTTACTCGCACCACCATAACAATTACCACCCCACACCACCAAGGAATGGCAGGGACCGTAGTCAGAGCCACTCTATTGGCCAAACTAATATACCCACACAATAATAGGTTTGACAGATTAAACGAAACTTATTATAACAATCACAACCACAACATATTCTCCCCACAGACACAATTGACAACCATTTGCAGAAAGTTGGATGTTTACAATTGTGGGAGAATTAATCACAAACGATCCTCTTGCAGATTTGATCATAATACATGTTACATGTCATCTGCTAGGTCATAAAAGTCGCTTATTAGTAGGTTTACTCTACATTAGAGGCATTGCGAAAGAAACTCTGCCGTAGTTTTCTACTCCAAAAAAGGACTCCCTAGTCATTGACCATAAGTAATGCCCAATCTCTTTTATTCCCTCTTGATGAAGTAAACTTTTATTGAAGAATAAATATAGATGGTTTTATGTGTTGCGGAAAACGCTGGCTCCTTCCACATACGCCAGACATTCTTTAATGTATCTAATTTTAAAGTTTTTAGATGTGATAATGACGTGGTGCTGGTGCATGTATATATTAAGACAAATAACTGAATGTAACCTCATAACTTTAGATTCACTATACCACTTAGTATTAAGGATATTTGATTACTGTGCACATGCCCAAATTACCTGCTATTATTATAGGTTGTATGTACCCGGCATCCAAAGCTTTAGCGTATCTATTTGATTACATCGATTTTTTTAAAGCTAGTAAGTGTCCAGAAAGGAGTCCCTTTTATCGTTTGGTGATTCAATGATAATTTACTCGCAAAAGATCATAATTAAGCAAATAATAAGAACAAGAACTGACTCAAATCATAGACAAACCCACTAGAAATTACTTCCAACATCAGCAACTCCTCCTAGATTTGATTAAACTAACAACCCTGATATATTCTAACACATGATGTTGTTCCACAAGTATCGCAACCAGTGACTTATTAGTTTAAAGTTGACATTAGTAACCCAAACGCCAACCTATTATTAAAACATTTCGTCACCTAGGAACTACGTCAAGACACTTTTCCTTCAATGTTATGCAGAACTCACATGATCTGCGCAAAAATTACTTTGTTAACTGAGTGGATTTAAATGAGAAAGTGAAAAATTTTACTGATGTTTTTTATTAAGTCTATCGAATGTCTCCAATTGTTTACAAAAGTAATTCGTTAGACTTTTTGCTTCCATGAGATGAATGATAACATACGTCATGCTATTCAGCTCATAAACATGTTCAGAGTAAATTAAAAGCTGATCGTCAGACTACAACACTACAATAAGAGTATAAGAGAGACAAAGTTTGTACACTACCCTCATTCACAATGCTCGATCTTCACATTACAACACACAAGTTATAAACGTAGAGGATACTGCCGCAATATGGAAACTCATTCGGGAAATTGTTCCTAACAAAAAATTGTAAATCTAATGAACATTCTTTTTGATGAAGCTAGAAATAAAGTAGAAGAATTTAAAACCTACTTTGCAAACGTAGGAAAAATACTTATGAAAGAACACAATGTATTCTGGTGAAACGTGCTAAACCTCAAGATCCAAATACTGTTTCTATGGACCTGACTATTTAGACCTCCAGCTGTTTGACGTAACCTGTAATATTGACTATTAAAGATCTAAATGTACTAACTCTGTTGCTCGGAATGCTATAACATTGACCTTGTTAGGGATCATTGTATGTAATAGCCTATATGTTACATGTATTATCAACACGTCCATAGTTACTGTGTTTTCTTCCCATGCGCCTGGAAACATGCCATAGTGGTGCCAATTTTTTTAACATGGGGAGCTGATAAACGTGGGCTAATTTTTCGACCTATTTCACTTCTCCTATAGTATCACAAATATTAAAAAAGTAATTTGGTAACCAGCTATCACCACCTAGAGCCAGAAAGCTTCTATCAAATAGCCAGCATGGTTTCAGGCCCGGTTATCCTACTGATACTCTCTTACTGTCATTACCGATGAAATATACAACACATGGACCACAGAAAAATATCTTGCTCACTCTGTGTGATCTATCAGAAAGGCTTTTCGATAGTGTTACTACACATGATTCTTCATAAATAAATGCCTTAAGCGTCAACATTGATTCCTACTGGTTTGACAGCTATTTGAGGTGAACATAACCCCAATCTGTTCGTATCAAGACTCTATTTCAAGTACACACCAAATGTATTATGGCGTCCCACAAGGATCATTTTGGGTCCAATCCTTTTAATATCTTCGTAAATGCTTAGCTGAATAGGTCAAGGACTGCACAAGATCCAATATGCTGATGACACTCAATTTATCATGACCATGTAATGTAGTCTGCAATTTACATTCTCATTTCGAAAACTGAAGAAACCCTAAAATGTGTCCAAGAATATTTTCTTAGTAATGGTTTAATGCTTAACTCAAGCAGAACGCAGTGTATTTTTATTGGAAATATGCAACTTTTGTCACAATGCCCCTTCCAATGCCGTCATCAAAATAGAGAGGATACCAGGGGCACATCCAAGCAATCATGTTAAAAATTAACGTTTGTACATTGATCGTTTGTTATGCGTTTCGACAACATATCAATGAGGTACATAAAAAAGTTGTTGGTACCTAATGTTCATAAGCCGTGTAAGTGAAGCATCTTGACAAACCCTCCGCATATTTGCGGTGCAGTCATTAGTAACGCCGCATAATCAACTACTGTATTCGGATATGGGGCACGACAAATCTAACTATAATGAGCTATGTCCAAAAATTAACAAACTTTGCAGCCACGGTAGCCATAGGTGGTGCTAAGAAATACGAACCATGTAACGCCTATATTAAAAGAACTAGGGTGATAAAAGTAAAAGATTATGCATTTATTGACACATGTACCCTGTCTTTAAGGTATTACACTAGTTTTTTCCTGCATGGTTCAAGAAACTTCCTACTGTTCTGAAGTAACCAAAAGCATAACCATAACAAACAAATGTTTTATATGTACCCACAATAAAAACAGATGGCGGGTGCTAGAAAGTGATGGTGTCCCAGGTCCTAAATATGGAACAACCTGCCACTTTAATATCACTGATGCTTGCTACCTTGGGGCCTACATTTAAAGTTAAACTTACAACCTCCTTTTAAATAACACATCAATTATATACGCTACCATAATTTTTAGCAATGTCCTGTATCCTTTTTAGCATGTTTTAGTATTATACACACCTTTTTGGATGTGGATTTTTAATTCTATTGGTAATTTTATCTATGATGTATTTTATTGAAATGTAAAAATAACCACTATTTCAGTGGAATAAAATAATTTTAAATTTGAACTCTCTCTCTCTCTCTCTCTCCTCTCAACGCCTATCGGCCTCTCTCTCTCTCTCGTCTCTTCTCTCGCTCTCTCGTCCTCTCTCTCATTCTCTCTCTCTCTCTCGTATCTCTCTCTCGTCTCTCTCTCTCTCTCTTCTCCTCTCTCCTCTCTCTCCAATCTCTCTCTCGACTCTCTCTCTCTCTCTCATTCTCCTCATCTCTCTCTCTCTCTCTCTGCTCTTCTCTCTCCTCTCTCTCCTCCTCGTCATCGCTCTCTCTCGTCTCCTCTCTCTCTCTCTCTCTCTCTCTCTTCCTCTCTCTCACTCTTCTCTCTCTCTCTCTCTCTCTGCTCATAGAGAACAACAGTACTGCCGTATTGTCAGGGAGAATTTTCTGAGCGGGAATTGAATGCGGATTACAAAGTAGCGGGGGAGGGCACGCTCTACACCACTAGATCACGAAGGCAGTGTGTTGTGGTGTGCTCCGTCCTGATCCGTACGCATTTTCATAAGAACATAAGAAAATAGGAAAGCTATATAATGCCAACGAGACCTACACGAGGGTAGTTCTGATTTTCCCACAAAGTCTGCCACCAGGATTGAGTGTCCTGCCTGCCTCCACACGCCCCGCCCCTGCGCGCGGGAGCACCTGTGGGGTGATAGGAGCCCCGCCCTGAGCTGCAGGTATGCCCTATTCACCCCTCCTCTCTCCTGCCTTCCCCTACTCCATCCCTTCATCTCTCCTGCTACCCATACTCCACCCCTTCCCCTTCTCTGTCCTTCAATATGCCGGCAGGCTGAGACATAACTTGCTCAGGTCATACCTCGGCAAACTTTCTTAAGCTACAGTCACACTGGATCCCGGTAGAGCCACGGTTACGGACGCCCCGGCACGGTACCTTGGCGTACCGTGGTCCCTACCGTGGTGCAACCGTGTCCATTTCGTGTGTACCTTGGGTGACCTTTCGCGTGCCGTGACATGCCTGGACAACAGGGGGGGGGGGGGGGGGTCTGAAATTTTAAACAATTTTAAAATTTCAGATTGCCGTCTGAGGGCTCGCCTATACCGGCCCTACCGTATCGAAATTTTACGCCGGGCCTATAACGGGATGTCACTTGATTACACCGGTTGTAGGTCCGTGGTTCAGGTGTGACTGTCGCTATTAGGGCGATGCACCTGCTTCCCTGGATATATATATACAGGGACGTTCACTCTTAAAGATATGGGTAGGAAAAGGGTATTTGTAACTTGATGAATACTTGCTACCGCTGTTTTCTACTCTTTCCGGATCGAAGTCAATCTACCCTTTTCCATCCCCAAATCTACCCTTTTCCACCCAAAATCTACCCTTTTCCAACCCAAATCTACCCTTTATTCAAACCCCAAATTGATGTTAACTACCTTGAACGCCTCGTGACTCACACCACATACGGAATATCAATGGTAGCGATGCCACCAGGACAAAAGGATCGATAAATCATAATTCCTGCAGTGTCCCTAAAATAAAAAAAAAAAGTGTGATATTCCAGTGGCCGCTTTTTCTCTTTTACTACACGGTTTATGATGTAATTCCCCGGTAAAAAAAAATTTGGTTTTAGCCGAAAGCGTCACTAAACAGCCGCAATATTTACGCCGCGGCAGCTGCTTCCCACCAAACCAAAACAAAACTTTCCTCCTCTACGTAATCGTTTGTATTTTCGTGATAATTTGTTTTAACCTATTACAACCCTCGGCTATTTTTACTTGTTAAGCTTTTCTCCCCCTTTCCTTCATCTTCCTCTTGATTTCTTTTGTTCTCCTCCTCCTCTTTTTCCTCACTCTCCTCTTCGTCGCCTCATTTTACCCGAATCACGACCCACATTAAGTTTCTGTTTCCTCCCCCCATCAGCACACTAATTCGCCTTTATGGACCGCCTGGACACGTTTACAAAATAAAGAGCGTGAGAGGGTTGCGGACCAAGTTTTTGTACCCTGCGTGATGGTAATTAGCGCGGGTGTTGCGGGCCGTAATGAGGGTGTTGCGTTACCTGAGTGTTTTTGAAACGTCACCGCTGGGATTACGGAGTGAGGAGAGCATGCGTGGTGGTGGTGGGTGGTAGGGGTGGGGGTGGGGGGGAGGTAGGAGTGGCGGGGGGGTAGTGGTGGTGGTGTCGGGGGGGGTTGGGGGGGGGGGGGGGGGGGGGGGGGGGGGGGGGGGGGGGGGGGGGGGGGGGGGGGGTGGGGGGGGGGGGGGGGGGGTGGGGGGGGGGGGGGGGGGGGGGGGGGGGGTGGGGGTGGGGGGGGGTGAGGGGGGGTGGGGGGGGGGGGGGGGGGGGGGGGGGGGGGGGTGGGGGGGGGGGGGGGGGGGGGGGGGGGGGGGGGGGGGGGGCGGGGGGGGGGGTGGGGGGGGGGGGGGGGGGGGGGGGGGGGGGGGGGGGGGGGGGGGGGGGGGAAGTCGGGAACGGCGGGGGTGGGGGGGCGGGGGGGGGGGGGGGGGGGGGGGGGGGGGGGGGGGGGGGTGGCTGTGGGTATTGGTGTGTTGGTAGTGGTAGTGGTATGGTTTGGTAATGGTAGTGGTTGGTGGTGGTGTGGATGGTTTGAAAGGCGAGGAGGAGGATAGAGGTGGTGTGTATTAATTGCATAAGTAATAATCAGATCTAATTAAACATGCCGGATCCAGATCGACTCCCAAAAATTCAATATATATAAAATGTACGCAGCCTCACCTCAGGGTAAGAATGGGCCATATGCAGATCGTCCATAACTTTTTGTGTATCCTGCTAACAAATAAAACAAACAAACAGACAACCTAACCACAACCGATCACATAACTCCCTCGGCAGAGGTAACACGGAAGCATAATGATTCCTGACATATATCAATCATATTCTTTAGATTCTGCCAAGGCGCTCTGCCAATCCTGTGGCGTGGCACACACAGCAGTTTGCTATCAAAGAATACTCTTACAACTTGTATTGCATGTCCCTTAACAAAATTTTTCTATGAAACTTTTTAATGTGATAATAGCTAATCCCAAAATAACTATCATTATTAATATATTATTATATATTATTATTAACTATCATTAGCATATTATCATCAAATAAAGTATTATTGAATATCAATAATAATAATAATTATGATAATCATAAAAAAAAAATGAAATATATATATAATGAAATAACAATCATTATATATAAATAATATAACCATAATAATAATATATATATTATCATTGACAACAACAATAATAATGATAATACGAGTCTACTTCAATACATACATGACGTCAAGGAAATAGATCAAAACTAACCTTGATGGCCTTCACCGGGGTCCGTGGCTGTCTCGAGGGGAAGTGGCAGTAGAAGCAACGTATCGCGTAGTAGTAGTAGTAGTAGTAGTAGTAGTAGTAGTAGTAGTAGTAGTGTTGAGGTGGGGTGGTGGTGGTGGTGGTGGGGTGGTGGGTGGTGGTGTTGGTGGTGGTGGTGGTGGTGGTGGTGTGGTGTGATATTAGAAGTAATGGAAATGAAAGAAAATTCCCTTATCCAGTAGCCTTCACCACTTTCCTAATTGCGCGGCTGAGAACCACAGTACGTCCTAGGCTAAGGCAAGGGCCAGGTTGTTCAGAGCCTCCAGCACCCGCAGGGGCAATCGCGGCGGGCCTTCCCCTCAGCCTGCCAGGATCCCCCGCCTTGACGCCCCTGAGGGAGTCTTGAACTCAACTTGCGGCAGACCCCACGTGTACGCCCGGTTGTGTCCCCCAAACGCTAGCAACACCGCCTTCGGAGTCCTTAGCGTTTTACTGGATGATGACACAACTTGGATTCTTGTTTCTCTCACACTTAATTGATCAGTTGTCTATTGTTTAGCTGTGGGGGATTACACGTGTCTGTATTGTCTTGCATTTCTCTATACAACGTTGTTTTGCTTCTTTACCGTTCTCTTTATTTCATGTCAACATGTGTTTATGCATCGTCCCCGTTATTCTCTGCTTTCTGTCTCCCGCTTTCCACTTTCTACCTCATGTCTGTTTTCAATTCCATGCCTCCTGTATTATCACTCTTTATGTTTGGTTTTTCTTTTCTTGTCTTCATTTCTCACATCTGAAATGAAAAAAAAAATTTGCATAAATATCACAAATGGGATTACCACTGCAGACTACCGAAACAGAGGAAAGAAACCATTATTGCAAGCCACTTCAACGCACAGTAATGATAATAATGATAATGAAATGCACTGACATGATAATACTACTAATATGAAAAATTACTATTTGTACATAGAATCACAGAAATAAAAGATTACCAAATACGCAAAAAAAAGATAAACACGAGATCACATGCAGGACATTTAAAGCACAAACAAACAAACAAACCAAATCACACAACCACACACACACACACACACACACACAACACACACACACACACACACACGCACACACGCACACAAGCCCACAACACACACACCCTTTTCTTTGTCCTTTATCTCCTTTGCTATACAATATTGTGGTAGTCGGCCATAAAAGTACGAAAATAACGAAATATACCAAATTGTTAGTCGGACAAGGATACTAAACAATTCATATTTATAAATATTGCTTATTTCCCTAAAAATTGTTCTAATGTCAGCCAATTTACAGGGAAATACGGTTCTGGGTCTTACGGGTTAATATCGCTTTAAGACTTCGGAGCCATCCCGTTAGCCAATATTGATCATTAATAAAGATTATTTCGTAGCTTCTTTTTTATGGAAGTGATGTATTCGAGAAAGCCCGTCAGTGGACACTCACCTTGAAAAATAGCTAATGATTTTGCGTTGATTACTACTAAAATAGAAATGATCCAATGCTATTCGGGGCGACGAGCCTTCTAAGTTCTCCAAAATTTGAAAAGAATGGACATTGCTAACTAGGTGATTAAATAGGTTATTTGAGGATTATTTTTGGTTACCTTGAGGTTTATTTTTGGTTATTTGAAGGTCTTTTGAGCTTATTTTTGTTATTGAAGTCATTTGAGGCTTAGTTTTTGGTTATGTGAAGTAATTGTGAGGCTTAATTTTTTGATTTAGGTTGATTTTATTTTGTTTTAGGTATAGGGTTATTTGAAGTTCATTTTTTTGGTTATTTAAGTTTATTTTTATTAATTTTAGGTTATTTTGAGTGTTATTTGGGTTATTTGAGGTTTATTTCTGGTCATTTTAGGTTTGATCTTAGTTTGTTTAAAAAGATATTTTAGGCTATTTTAGGTCTATTTTTGTTATTTTAGTAGACTGTTTGAGCGATTTCCGGCAATTATTCGGCAAGTTTGGAAATGTTTCTACAATTTGTCGTTGTAAGCTTGAAACAAATTACTATCCAGCATTTGTAGTTTGTATTCTGTGAATCTTGAATACTCTCATGTCAATCCGAAATAATTGGCTGGAATTTTTTTGGGGGCCTTTGAGAAAACAAATTGCAGGTATTCTTCCGGAAGATTGCTACAGTCTCTCCCCCTATGCAGGCACTGTAGCCCACTCCTTTGCTGTGGGTGTCCGTGTGTGGGTTCTCTCTCTCGTCTCTCTCTCTCTCTATCATCTTTCTCTCGCCTCTCTCTCTCTCGCCTCTCTCTCTCGCTCTCTTCTCCCCTCTCCTCTGTCTCTTCTCTCCCCTCTCTCTCTCTCTCTCTCTCTCTCTCTCTCCTCACACACTTACACACATTCACACACCACACACAACACAGGGGCGTCCCTCTCCAAACCCTTACATAAGAACAGAAGGAAATAAGAAGCTACAAGAGGCCCACGAGACTACACGCGTAGTCCCTGTTACTTTAATAACATTACCTACATCCATTTTTTCATCCCCACCTCATGACATTTAATCACCTCCTTTAATTAAAGCTACCCCAAGACTCTGCCTAACTCCTGTCTACTGAGTCCATTCCAATTATTGAACAACATCTTTTTTGAACTAGTTTTTTCCCTTATTCTTTTTTTAAAATCTACGCTTTTCAGATCTCTATAATCTTATACTCCTCTGAAACGCAACAGCCCGCCACGGCTGGACGTGGCGTATAATGTGACTTTTTACTGTCTTGCTCAAGTCTTGCCTCCCTTGCCGGAACAATGGTAACTTTTTTGGTGCGTTAGAAAACTGCCTTTGAAACTAAGTGAACTGATACCTTTTGATACTGTTCAGGCTGCTCTCCTCAGGACTCCGCACAACATGCGTCCCTCGTGTATACTTGTGACGGTGTTCCCGCTGCTGCAGTCCTCAAAGCGGATGGCGTACTGTATGGCGTAGCGGAGTGGTTAGCGTCTCCGACTGGCGTTCTCGGTGACCCGAGTTCGATCCCCGAAGAAAACCGAAACCCTTTCTGCACCGTCGAGTGGCCTAAGAACACCCACATGCCCTGCCCATCAACTCTACCTTCGACTGCGAGTGCATCGGAGGACACAGGGTGGCGGCATAAGCCTCTACAGTCGTCACTATAAAAATCCTGCCTGCGCCACCACGGACATTTTCCAACTTCCCATTTTAAGCAAAATCTGATTTCATAATGATCACTATTATCTAACTTCCCGCCAACCTCCACATCTGTAACTAAATCTTCCCTATTTGTCAGTAATAAATCTAGAATATTATCTCCTCTAGTAGGCTCCTTGATTGCTTGGCTTAGGAAGTTATCCTGTATTTTATTTAACAATTCATCTGCGTCGCTGTCACCTATAATTAAATCCCAGTCTATATTTCTAAGATTAAAATCTCCCACCACGCATAGTCGATTATATCTGCAGGCCTTGTTTATTTCTTCCCATATAGGAGCTGAATCCTCTTTACATAAGTTTGGAGGCCTATACACTACACCCAAAACCATGTTCTCAGTTCCCTCCACAACCTCTACCCATATACTCTTTCAAATAAAATAAAACAATAAAAGAAGTCTTTTGTGCTATCAGTAAGTCTTTCTTTTGTGCTATCAGTAAGTCTTTTGTGCTATCAGTAAGTCTTTTGTGCTATCAGTAATTCTTTCTTTAGTCTATCAGTAAGTCTTTTGTGCTATCAGTGAGTCTTTCTTTTGTGCTATCAGTAAGTCTTTCTTTAGTCTATCATTAAGTAATTTTGTGCTATCAGTAAGTCTTTCTTTTGTGCTATCAGTAAGTCTTTTGTGCTATCAGTAAGTCTTTTGTGCTATCAGTAAGTCTTTCTTTAGTCTATCAGTAAGTCTTTTGTGCTATCAGTGAGTCTTTCTTTTGTGCTATCAGTAAGTCTTTCTTTTGTGCTATCAGTAAGTCTTTTGTGCTATCAGTAAGTCTTTTGTGCTATCAGTAAGTCTTTCTTTTGTGCTATCAGTAAGTCTTTTGTGCTATCAGTAAGTCTTTTGTGCTATCAGTAAGTCTTTCTTTTGTGCTATCAGTAAGTCTTTTGTGCTATCAGTAAGTCTTTTGTGCTATCAGTAAGTCTTTCTTTTGTGGTATCAGTAAGTCTTTCTTTTGTGCAATCAGTAAGTCTTTCTTTTGTGCAATCAGTAAGTCTTTTGTGCTATCAGTAAGTCTTTCTTTTGTGCAATCAGTAAGTCTTTTGTGCTATCAGTAAGTCTTTCTTTTGTGCTATCAGTAAGTCTTTTGTGCTATCAGTAAGTCTTTCTTTTGTGCTATCAGTAAGTCTTTTGTGCTATCAGTAAGTCTTTCTTTTGTGCAATCAGTAAGTCTTTTGTGTTATCAGTAAGTCTTTTGTGCAATCAGTAAGTCTTTTGTGTTATCAGTAAGTCTTTTGTGCTATCAGTAAGTCTTTTGTGCTATCAGTAAGTCTTTTGTGCTATCAGTAAGTCTTTTGTGTTATCAGTAAGTCTTTCTTGTGTGCTATCACTCAGCCTATCAGTAAGTCTTTCTTTTGTGCTATCAGTAAGTCTTTTGTGCTATCAGTAAGTCTTTTGTGCTATCAGTAAGTCTTTCTTGTGTGCTACCAGTAAGTCTTTTGTGCTATCAGTAAGTCTTTCTTTTGTGCTATCAGTAAGTCTTTTGTGCTATCAGTAAGTCTTTTGTGCTATCAGTAAGTCTTTCTTGTGTGCTATCAGTAAGTCTTTTGTGCTATCAGTAAGTCTTTCTTGTGTGCTATCAGTAAGTCTTTCTTGTGTGCTATCAGTAAGTCTTTCTTTTGTGCTATCAGTAAGTTTTTTGTGCTATCAGTAAGTCTTTCTTTTGTGCTATCAGTAAGTCTTTTGTGCTATCAGTAAGTCTTTCTTGTGTGCTCTCAGTAAGTCTTTCTTTCAGTGGTTTTGCTCATTTCTTGATTATCACAAGTGAACGACTGATAACAGTGTGCGTGACGTATCGATCATCTTGTGAGTGTTGATAAAATTCCTCCTGTTGACGCAATGCATGAGGAAGGAAAGAAATCATCATATTTTTCCCTGTCTGACGGCCATTAGGTCAAAGCCATCGCCCTGAGCCTATTCCCTATGTATAAACCGAGGTGGGAGTGGAGAGGCACAATGGATAACTATATGAAAATGCAAATACGAAAACATGAGGCAGTGAATGGTGGCCTTACTTTGAAATGGCCTTAGACACCCCCACACAACACACACACTCCCCGTCACCGTGCGCACCCCGGCATATGACCGCCGGGTGGTCACAGGCACGGAGACCACGACACCAGTCACCCTGTTACGTGACCTGTCTTTGGGGAGAACATGGGAGAAGTGCAGCTCTCAGCCACAAGGTCTGCCTATTATATCCCCGCGGCACCACACCACACTGCCTGCTATGCAACTCTCTCTCTCTCTCTCTCTCTCTCTCTCTCTCTCTCTCTCTCTCTCTCTCTCTCTCTCTCTCTCTCTCTCTCTGCTACTCTCTCTCTCTCTCTCTCTCTCTCTTCTCTCTCTCTCTCTCCTCTCTCTCTCTCTCTCTCTCTCTCTCTCTCTCTCTCTCTCTCTCTCTCTCTGCTCAGAGAGGAACAACAGTAACTGCCGGTATTTGTCAGGAAGAAATCTTCTGAGCGGGAATTGAATGCGGGATTACAAAGTGGCGCGTCACGCTCTACACCACTAGGTCACGAAGGCAGTGTGTGTGTGCGCTCCGTCCTGAATCCGTACGCATTTTCATAAGAACATAAGAAAATAAGGAAGCTATATAAGGCCACGAGACCTACACGAGGTAGTTCCTGATTTTCCCACAAAAGTCTGCACCAGAAGTGAGTGTCCTGCCTGCCTTGCACCGCCCCGTCCCTGACGCACGGGAGGACCTGTGGGGTGATAGGAGCCCCGCCACTGAGCTGCAGGTATGCCCCTACTCCACCCCTTCATCTCTCCTGCATACCCCTACTCCACCCCTTTATCTGTCCTGCCTTCCCCTACTCCACCCCTTTATCTGTCCTGCCTTCCCCTACTCCACCCCTTCACTTCTCCTGCCTTCCCCTACTCCACCCCTTCATCTCTCCTGCCTACCCCTACTCCATCCCTTCCCCTTCATCTGTCCTGCATAATCCGTCAAGGCTGAGACTTAACTGCTCAAGGCATACCTCGGCAAGCTTTCTTAGAGGCGATGACCTGCTTCCCTGGATATACATAATACAGGGACGTTCACTCTTAGAAAAGATGGGTAGGAAAAGGGTATTTGTAGTGATGAAATACTGCTACCCTGTTTCTACTCTTTCGGATCGAAGCAAATATACCCTTTTCCATCCCCAAATATACCCTTTTCAATCCCCAAATCTACCCTATTCCAACCCCAAATATACACTTTTCCATCCCCAAATATACACTTTTCCATCCCCAAATATACACTTTTCCATCCCCAAATATACACTTTTCCATCCCCAAATATACCCTTTTCCAACCCTAAATCTACCCTTTTCCAACCCTAAATATACCCTTTTCCAACCACAAATATACCCTTTTCCAACCCCAAATTTGGTGTTACCTTCCCGTGCGCTCGTGACATCACACCACTACGGAACATCAAGGTATCGATGCCACCAGGACACCAAGGGTAAGATAATTTANTAAGGTTTGGTTAGGTTTCATATTAGTATAATGGGTTTTTTTTTGTGGGGGGGGGGGGGGGCAAAAAAAAAACATCCCATTAAACAAGCACCTATTGTAGGCCAAGAAAAAATAGTTGGTGTCTCTGAAAACGACCGCGAAACTCGCGTCCATTATTACCAAAAGTTGTTTCGTAGTCTATATGAAAAGTCGTTTTGTACACTCAGCTCAGAGTTGAGCTTGACTACTAGAGTTACGAAACACCAGGTATGTACGAAAATACTCAAAATCAGTACGAAACTAACTACTTTCAATTCAATATACCTAAATAAGAAAGGTTTTTTGATTAGGCCAAAGGTTTTTTATTCATTTATGTCAAAACCCGGGGTTTTGGCATATTTAGGTAGACCCTAGGTTAGTTTAGCTTAACTTTAATCAGGATATATTATGTTAGCAAATCAGGATAGCTTAGGTTATCTTAGGGCTGGATTCAGCAAACCATTTACGAGGTAAAACTCTGGTAAATTTCCTCGTACCTCCGCACACATGGGACGACCCTATTCAGCAAACACTTACGATATTTTTAAATATCCTTTTGAACCTACGAGTGGTCCTCGTGTCTAGTAGCGGCTTTACCAGAAGATTTACCAGATATTTTAGCGGGAAGGACACAGTCTTTTCTCTCTCTCTCTCTCTCCTCTCTTCTCTCTCTCTCTCCTCTTCTCTCTCCCTTTTCTCTCTCTCTCTCTCTCTCTCTCTCTCTCTCTCTCTCTCCCCTTTTTTTCTTTCTCATCTACTATTTCTTCTCCCTCCTCCTCCTCCCCCTTCCTTCTCCCTCTTCATCTCCAGACGATGAAAAAATTCACGATAATATCACATACTGGCTATGATGTGTATATATGTAGGCTATTATATATTTTAAGTGTGTGTGTCAAAATAATCTAACATACACACACACACATACATACATACACACACACACTCATGCCAGTAGGTGATATTATCGTGAATATTTTCATCGTGTGGAGGAGAAGAGGGAGAAGGAAGAGGAGGAGGGAGAAGAATTAGATGAAAAAAAAAGAAAGGGAGGAGAGAGAGAGAGAGGGGAGAGAGAGAGAGAGAGAGAGAGAGAGAGAGAGAGAGGGGAGAGAGAGAGAAAAGAAAAGGAGAGAGAGAAGGGGAAAAGGGAAAGGGGAGAGAAGGGAAAGGAAGGAGGGGAGAAAGAGAGAGAGAGAGAGAAGGGAAAGGAAGGAAGGATTTTCTCTCTCCTCTCTTTTCCTCTCTCTCTCTCTCTCTCTCTCTCTCCTTCCCTTTTTCTCTACTATTCTTTTCCCCCCTCCTCCTCCTCTTCCTTCTCCCTCTTTTCCTCCACACGATGGAAAATTCAGATAATATTTACATACTGGGTATGATGTGTATATATGTAGGCTATATATTTTAATATATATATATATATATATATAATATATGTGTGTGTGTGTGTGTGTCTACAATAATCTACACACACACACACACACACACACACACCCTACATACACACACACACATCATAGCCGTATGTGATATTATCGTGAATATTTTCATCGTGTGGAGGATGGAGGGAGAAGGAAGAGGAGGAGGGAGAAGAAATAGATGAAAAAGAAAGAAAGGGGAGAGAGAGAGAGAGAGGAAGAGAGGAGGGGAGAGAGAGAGGGGAGAGAGAGAGAGAGAGAGAGAGGAAAAGGGGAGGGGAGAGAGAGAGAGAGAGGGGAGAGAGAGAGAAAAGGAGAGAAAAATAAAGGAGAGATACAGGAGTGAGCGAGAGAAAGGAGAGCGAGGGGGAAAAGGGGAGAGAGAGAGAGAGGGGAGAGAGAGAGAGAGAGAGAGAGAGAGAGAGAGAGAGAGAGAGAGAGAGAGAGAGAAGAGAGAGAGAGAGAAAAGAGAGAGAGAGAGAGAGAGATAAAGGAGAAAAAAAAAAAAGGAAAAGGAAGAGAAAAGAGAGAGAGAGAGAGAGAGAGGAGAGAGAGAGAGAAGAGAGGAGGAGAGAGAGAGAGAGAGAGAGAGAGAGAAGCGAGAGAAGAGAGAGAGAGAGAGAGAGAAAGGAGAAGAGAAGGAAAAGGGAAAAGGGAGAGAGAGAGGGAGAGAGAGAGGAGAGAGAGGGGAGGGGAGAGAGAGAGAGAGAGGGGAGAGAGAGAGGAGAGAGGGGAGAGAGAAAAGAGAAAGGAAGGAAGAGAGAGAGAGAGAAGAGGGGAAGAGAAGAGAGAGAGAGAGAGGAGAAGGGAAAGGGAAGGGGAGAAGAGATGAGAGAGGAGAGAGAGAGGAAGAGAGAGAGAGAAGAGAGAGAGAGAGAGAAGAAAGAGAGAGAGAGAGAGAGGGGAAAGGGAAGGAGAGAGAGAGAGAGAGAGAGAGAGAGAGAAAAGGAGAGAGAGGGGAGAGAAAGGGGAAAAAAGAGAGAGGAGAGAGAGAGAGGGGAGGAGATGAGAGAGAGAGAGAGGAGAAGAGAGCGAGAGAAGAAGGAAGAGAGAGAGGAGAGAGAGAGAGAGAGAGAGAGAGAGAGAGAGAAGATGAGAGAGAGAGGAGAGAGAGGAAGAGATAGGAGAGAGGAAGAGGAGAGAGAGAGAGAGGAAAGGGAAGGAGGATCTCCTCCCCTCTTCTCTCTCTCTCTCTCTCTCTCTCTCTCTCTCTCTCCTTTCTTTCTCATCTATATT
>JACEEZ010020046.1:27500-36949 GCA_016584305.1 Chionoecetes opilio
TTAGGCTGCAACTTGCATTTGCAATGTATTGGGGCTATTATAAGTAAGATTTAGAAAAACAAAACCTTTTTAAGAATTTATTTAAACAAGGCCGAATTTCCACCCCGTCACTTTTCTTTTTTCTTTCTAACACTCCACATCGGTTTACAAGGCTTGCTTTTGTGGTGTGTCCAGAAAGATTTTTTCACGTTTAAAAAAATAACATGTTTCTGCTGTCAAAGACACTTCGTAGAAAATTCTTCAACAGCATTGTAAATAGGAGTTCGATGATGTTCTCGGCTTAAATTTAGGGGATATGGACATTTCTTCGTTGATTCCATTTTATAAGGTTGAGAGGGTCCCCGGGACCCCGGGCAGGTCAGGTGTGGACTTGTTAGAAGCCATTAAAGCATGGGGTAGTCAGGTCAGGTCAGGCAGGCGGGGTTTTTGTGACCGCCAGTTAGGGGAGCGTAGACGGGCTTCGATTAGACCGCACGCTAATCCCAGCCCCGTGTGTCCGGCCGGAGGCTGCCCGTCGTTACAACTCGGTAATAGGCCTGAAGTTTTTTACGATTTAAAACACACCCACACACACACACACCTCGACTTACACCCCCCCACTACGATTACCACAAATCCCCCACCACACCACTACGATTTAACCCACACACACAACCCAACACTACGATTACACAACCACAACCACCACAATACGATTACACACAAACCACACCACATTTCGATAACACACACAACACAACACACTCGACTTACACACACACAACACACAAAACACTACGAATTTCACACACACACCCCACACACTACGACTTTCACACAAAACACCAACACTACGCTTCACACACACTACACACACACACAAAACACAACTAGACTTACACACAAACACACACACACAACCACACACACCACACCCCCACACTACGATTACACACACAATATACAACACACACACCACACTACGACTTTTAACACACCATACACAACACACAACACTACGACGTACACCACACACACACACACACACACACACACTACGACCCCTTTCCACACAAAAACACACCACACAACGACTTACACACCACACACACACACACACTAGACTTACACACACACACAACACTACACTTCCCCACACACACACAACACACATCGGGCTTTAAAACCCCACACACACATCACTTACACCACACACCAAAAACACATCGATTACACACACAAACACACCACAACTAGACTTACACACCACACCACCCAAACTACGACTTACACACACACCACAACACACACTACGACTTACACACACACACACACAACCCCCACACGACTTTTACACACAACCACCACCCACCACACACTTTTAAAACACACCACACACACACCACTACGACTTACACACACACAACCACACACACACTACGACTTACACAAAACCCCACACACACCGACTTACACCACACACAACAACACATACGATTTAAACCACACACCACACACAACTACGACTTACACAAAACACCACAACACACATAGACTTACACACACACACACACACACACACTACGACTTACACACAACAAACACACACACTACGACTTCACACACACACACACACACAACTACGTTAAAACCCCAACCCCACACCACACAACTACGACTTACACACACCCCCAAAACACCACATAGACTTACCCCACACACACAACACACACACTAAAAACTTTTCACAACACAAACCACACACACTACGACTTACACACACCACACACCACACACACTAGACTTACACACAACACCACACCCCACACACTACGGGCTTACACACACACACAACACCACTAGACTTTCACACCACAAAAACCAACACTGACACAAAACACACACACACAACACTACGACTTAAACAACACAACACACCCACTACGATTAAAAAACACACACACACACACACACCTACGACTTACAACACACACCTAGACTTCACCACACAACACACACACACTACGATTCACACACCACACACATACGTTAACACAACAAACACACACCACACACACTCGACTTACACACACACACAACAACCACACTAGACTTACACCCCCACACACACACAACACACACTACGACTTACAACACACACCACACACACATAGACTTACAAAACACACACACACACAACTACGACTTACACAACCCCACAACAAACACACTACGACTTACACACACAAACACACACAACCAACCCAAAACACTACGACTTACAACACACAACCCCCACAAAAAACAACACACTACGACTTTCCACACACATACACCACCCACACACACACACCCCCAAAAGATTAAACACCCAAAAAAAAACAAAACCCCCCAAACACACACCCAACCACAACAAACACAACACACAAATACACAAAACACAACACCCCACACACTACCAAACCCTTAAAAAAACACACACACCCAAACACACACACACACAACACACACTACGACTTACACACACACAACAAAAAACCAAACCCAAATAGACACACACACACAAACACACAAAAACACACCCAAAAACCACACCCATAACTTACACAAAAAAAACAACAAAACACAAAAACAACAACTACGGACTTTCAAAACACACATACACACCACACCACACACAAAACCAACACAAAAACAAACACAAAACAAACAAACAAAAACCCACACCACAACCCAAACCAAAAACCCCACACAACACCACACACACAACACCCAAAAACAATCCCCACTTACACACCAAAACAAAAACCCAAAACACAACACACCACACACACTCGAAACCCCCCACCTACACAAACCACCCCCAAAACACAACCACAGACAAAAACAAAAAACACACAACACACACACACCCCCAAAACACATAGACTTCACAACACATAACCACAAACAAAAAAAAACCAAACCACACGAACACACACACAAACCCCACACCCCCCACACTACGCTTACACACACAAAAACACCCCACACACACACACTACGACTTTCACACCAAAAAAAAACACACACAACACACACACACTAGACTTTACACACACATAAACACACACACAACACAACACTCGACTTACACACACACAAAACACCACAACAACCACACACACAACCACTAAACAACACACACAACACTACGACTTACCACACACATCCCCCACACACACACCAAAACACACACACATACCCACACCAAAACCCCACACTACGATTTCACCACCCCAAATACAAACCACACACACACACAACTACGACTTACACACACACAACACACACACCCACACACACACTACGACTTACAAACACTACCACACAAAAACACACACACACACTACGACTTTAAAACACACATACAACACACACCACACCCACCACACACACCCAAAACCCCCACCATAAAAACACACACACAACACCACACACACACTACGACTTTTCACACCACCAAAAAACACACACACACACCCCACACACTAGATTACACACACACATAAAAACACACACACACACAAACACACACACACACACTACAACCACACACACAACACACACACACGAAAACACACCAAAAAACACACACCCACACCCCAAAAAACACTAAAATTACAAACACAAAACACACCACACAAACCCCCCACTAAGACTTTCACACACTCACAACAACAACACACACACACCCTACGACTTACACACACAATACACACACACACACACACAACACACCAAAAACCCACGACCCTTTCACACACACAACACACACAAAACCCCACACACCACACAACACACACACTTTTACACACCAACACACACAACCACACACACAACAACACACACACAACACAACACACACACAACCCCACACACACACACACACCTACGACTTACAAAACATACACAACACACACAAAAACACACACAAAATACAACAAACAACCCAAAACACAACACACACACAAACACACTACGCTTACCACAACATACACACACCACCCCACCCACACACACACCACTACACTTACACCACACAAAACACACACACACAACACACACACACACATAACACACACAAAACAAACAACACACACACTACGATTTCAACACACATACAAACCCCCACCACCACACACACACCCCCACACTACACTTTTCACACACAAACCAAAACCACACACCCACACACACACACAACACACACCAAACCCAAAAACCCCCACCAAACATTACAACCCCACACACACACACACACACACACACTAAAAGACTTAAACACACACAACACACACACACAAACACACTAGACTTACCCACACAATACACAAAACACACACACACCACACCACACTACGACTTACACACAAAAACACACACACACACACACACACACACCACACTACCCAAAACCCAAAAACCCCACACACATACACACAACACCCAACACCCCACACCACACACAAAACACTACGACTTACACACAACATACACACCACACACACCCCACCCCACACACACTACGATTACACACAACCCCAACACACACACCAAAACCACCCCCACACACGACTTACACACACAATACAACACAACACACACACACACACACACACACACTACACACACACACACACACACACACACCACTACGACTTTCAAAACCCCACATACCCACCCCACCACACACACACAAAACACACTACACCCAAAAACACAACACAACAACAACCCCACACACACACACACACACACACACCAAAAAACCCCAATTTCACACCAAAAAACACAAAACACACACACACCCACACTCACTTTCACACCCAAAAAACCCCCACACACACACAACACACCGACTTACACACCACAAAACACCCCACACACACACACACACTACGACTTTCACACACACTACACACACACACACACACACACACACACTACACTTACACACACACAAACCACAAAAACACACAAAAAACACACACTACGACTACACACACAATAAAACACACACACACACACCACACAACCCCACATTACCACACCATACACACCACACACCAACACACACCACACTAGACTTACACCCAATACACACACACACACACAAAACACACAACCACACGACACACAAAAACAACACACACACACACACACACACACAACACTCGACTTACACACACACATAACACCCACCCCCACACACACACAACACCCCCACAAACACACACACACATACACACACACACACACACACACACACAACTACGACTACACAACAATAACCACACAACACACACACCACACACTACGACTACACACACACAACACACACCACAACACACACACACACAAATACGACTTAACACACACACACACACCACACACACACCAAAAACCACCACACAACACAACAACCACACAACACACACCCCACTACGACTTACACACACACATACCACACAAAACCACACTACGACTTACACACCCACAACACCCACACACACACACACACTAGACTTACACCCACATACAACACACACACACAAACCACCACACTAGACTTCACACCCCACAACACACACACACACACACACGACTTACACACACAAACACCCACACACCCAAAACACACCGACTACACACCACATACACACACACACACACACACACCCCACACACACAGACTTTCAACCCCACCTACACACACACACAACCCCACCCACAAACACTACACCAACACACACAAAACCCCACACACACTACGACTTACACACACACATACACACACAAACACCCCACACACCCCCAAATAAGACTTACACACACACAACACACACACAACACACCCAAATCACTTAAAAACACACAAAAACACCCACAACCACCCCACACTACACTTTTCACACACCCTACACACACACACACACAACACACCAAAACTACGACTTTCACACACACATAAAACACACACACACACACACACACTACGACTTTCACACACACATACACACAACACCAAAACACACACACTACGACTTTCACACACACATACACACACACACACCACACCAAAACACACACATACGACTTACACACACCCCAAAAACACACCACACACCAAAACTACGACTTACACACACACATACACACACACACCAACACACAACACACACTAGACTTTTCACACACACATACACACACACCCCAACACACACACACACCACTACGACTTTCACACACACACACACACACACACCACACACACACTACGCTTACACACACAATACACCACACAACCCCACACACACCACACACAAAACGACTTTCACACACACAACACACCACACAAAAACACACACACACACACCTACGACTTTCACACACACATACACACAACACACAACCACACACCAACTACGACTTACACACACACAACACAACACACACACACACACACTACGATTACAACACACTACACACACACACACACACACAAACACACACACTACGACTACACACACACATACACAACACCACACACACCCACACACACACACGACTTACAACACAAACAACACACACACACACACCCCCACACCACTACGACTTACACACCACATACACACACACCACACACACACCACACCACTACACTTACCCACAACACCACAACACACACACACACACACACACTACACTCAAACACACATAAACACACCCCAAAAAAAAAACCCACACACACCTACGACTTACAACACACATCACCCCACAACCCAAAACACCACACACTACGACTTACACACACACATACACCCCCACCAACCACCACACAACCAACAAACACACAACCCCCAAAATACACACCCAACCACACACACACACACAAACCCCAAAACGACTTACACCACACATAACACACAACACCAAAAAACACACACACACACTACGACTTAACAACACATACCCCACACACACACACCACACACACACACACACGACTTACACCCCACATACACAACAACACACACACACACACACCACACACTACATTTCACACACACAACCACAAAAACCACACACAAAACACACACACACCACTACGACTTACACACACATACACACACACCACACCACACACAACACTAATTACACAACACATACACACACACAAACACACAACACCACACACACGAAATTACACCAACACATACAACACACACAAACCCCAAAACCCCATACACTTCACACAACCCCATACACACACACACACAACACAAAAACCCCACTTACACACACCAAAACACAACACACACACACACACCACACACTACGACTTACACACAAATACAACACCACACACACACAACACCACACTAGACTTACACACACCATAACACACCACACAACACACAAAAACCAAATACGACTTTTCACAACAAACATAAAACACACACCCAAACACTACGACTTACACACAACATACATACACCCCACACACCACACCTACGACTTACACCACACTACAACACACCCAAAAACCACACACTCGATTACACACCACATACATACACACACCACACACACCACTACACCCACACATAATACACCCACCCACACCACTACGACTTACACACACACATCATACACACACAAACCACACAAAACCCCCTAGCTTTCACACAACAACATACACAAAACAACAACACAACAACTCGACTTACACACACACATACAACACACACACAAAAACCACCCCTACGACTTAACACACACATAAACATACACACCACCAAAACACACACACCTACGACTTTCACCCAATACAACACAACCACAACACACACACCTACGACTTAACACACACATAAACACCAACCCACACACACACCCCACACTCACTTACAAAAACCCCCCCCCCCCCCCCCCACCCCCCATAAAACAACACACACACACACAACACACGACTTTCACCAACATAATCACCACACACCCACAACACACACTACGACTTACACACACCATACATACACACCACACACACCCCCAACAAAAACTACGACTTTCACACACACAACATACAACACACACAACACCCCACCAACTACGACTTTTCACACACACATACATACACCCCACACACACCCAAAAACACACTAGACTACACACAACTAAAACACACACACACAACCCCAACACTAACACACCCCCACAATACATACACAAACACACAAAAAACACACACACTAGACTTACACACACATACATACACACACACACACACACACACACACTAAAAACTTTCCAAAACCCTACAACACAAACACACACACCCCACCCCTACACTTTCACAACAAACAAACACACCACAAAACAACACTACGACTTTCACACACACATAAACACACCACACACACACACCCACTAGACTTTCACAACACAACATACACACCCCACAACACAAACACACACTTAAAACACACACAACAACACCACACACACACACACACACACACGCTTTCACACACACTCAACACACACACACAACAACAAACCCCTACACAAAACACCCCACATACATTTCCCCACAATACATACACACCCCACACACACCACTACGACTTACACACAACAACCAAAAACCCCACCACACACACACACAACAACACACACACACATACAACAACACACAACACAAAACCCCACAAACAAAAACACACACAACAATAACAACACACACCAAAAACCCCACACACACAAACATACATTTCACCCCAAAAAACCACACAACACACACACATAATACACACACACCCACACAACACACACACACACAACATACATACCACACACACACAAAACACACCTAGACTTACACACACCCAAAAAAAAAAAAAAACCACACACACACACATTAAAAAACTCTACCCACAACACACACACCACACGACTTCACACCAAAAAACACACACACACAACCACACACCCACACACACACAAATACAACCACACCCCCACCACACCACACCCAACACACCACTAAAATCCCCCCCCCCATCGCTCCCCCTAAAAAAAAAAAATAATTAAAAAACCCCAAAAAAACCCCCCAAAAAAACAAAAAATTTTCCCCCCCAACTGCCCCCCCCCCCCCCCCCCCCCCCCCCCAGTTTTTTTTAAAAAAAAAAAAAAAAAAAACCCCCCCCCCAAAAAAAAACCCCCAAAAAAAAACCCCCCCCCCCCCCCCCCCAAAAAAAAAAAAAAAAAAAACCAAAAAAACCCCCGTTTCCCCCCCAAAAAAACCCCCCCCCCCCCCCCTTTTTTCCCCCAATTCCCCCCCTTTCACCCCCCTTTTTTTTTTTTTTTTCCCCCCCCCCCCCCCCCCCCCCCCCTTTTTTTTTTTTTTTTTTTTTTTGGGGCCCCGG
>JACEEZ010020047.1:7500-22500 GCA_016584305.1 Chionoecetes opilio
ATGAAGAGAATAATTATTGATGTAGCACTGTTATGATAGTGAAGGTGTGTTCGTACCTGTGGCTGCGCTCAACACCGCCGCCAAGAGGCACCAAGACAGCGCCCTGGAGACGTCCATGCCGCCGTTCTGCCGGACGCACCGTTACTGCCGCCCGCCGCTTTGCCTCACACTTTTATAACCTGTTTTGTTCTCTCATTACTTGTTTCCACACCAAGTTTTTTTTCCTACCACGAACTTAATCTTGACAAATGTGAGGGCTCGGGCGACAGAGGAGCAAAGAATAGGGAAGGAGAGAAGGATAAATGAGAAGATGGAAGAAGGAAGAGAGAGGCGACGACGGTTTCGCTGATACATCATTCTCCTTATCAGCCACGAGGGAAGAGCAGGGAACCCACCTGCAAATTTGCTGACCCTTGCTGTTCTACAGAGGAGAGTCCGAAGAAGAGGACTAGAGAGACGGGAGTAAAGGAAAGAGAAAGTAAGGAATGAGAAGAGGGAAAAGGAGAAGAAGGAACATGACTTGAAGAGAAGGGAATAGCTGAGGCTGAGACAGCAGAGTTGCCAGCGACCAAGGATCATCTCACACCTATCACTTCACACATTAGATTATTAACTGTCACACTGATATAACCTTTGCCCTGTATCCACCACCACCTGCAGACCAGCTGCATGAGGAAGCCTCGCCTGCCTCTGAACAGAGGACAGGAGAGAGAATCTCTCTAGATTCCGGTGTGGGCAGGCCTGCCTCGCGGTGCGCGGTGATCTCTTACGTAACTACGAGACTAGTGTCTTAGTGCAGCGAGCGAGTTAACGCGTGGTATCCCTTCACGGACTCTTCGGGCGGCGCGCGTGCTCGGGTATGTGGCTGAGTTCCACTCTGCCGCGCCTTTAACCGACGCCCCGACGCCCGCTGCTCCGCTTTGCCCCCGGGGCAGGTGCAACACGACGTCCTGCAAGACACCTGCCCCTGTGGCTTCTCGTCTGTGGTTCCGCCTGGGCCCCCTTGGGATCCCGGGGCCGCGGCGGGGCTACTAAGGATCGCCCCGCATTGCCCCACGGGGCGGGGTGTAACTTTACGGTGCCACGACGTCCTGCAACACACCCGCCCCTGTGGCTTCTCCTGGATTCCCCCTGGGACCCCGGGGCATTGCGAGGCACACGCAGTAGGGTTATAAGGATTTCCTGGGTTCCCCCTGGGACCCCGGGGCATTGCGAGGCACACGCATCGGGGTTATAAGGATCGCCCCGCTTTGCCCCACGGTGTGGGGTGCAACTCTACGGTGTCACGACTTCCTGCAACACACCCGCCCCTGTGGCTTCTCCTGGGTCCCCCCTGGGACCCCGGGGCATTGCGAGACACACGCAGCAGGGTTTTAGGACCCCTTGAGTACCACAGGTCTACCAGGATGCTACACGGCAGATGGTGATGTATTAATTACAGTGCATGACAGGGCGGGCGATTAAGGATGCCCCGGGGGGACCTGTAACAAGCTAGGGAACTCGGGGGGGACAGGGAGGTTCGCCCCCCGGCAATGCCGTGG
The DNA here is from genome assembly GCA_016584305.1 of Chionoecetes opilio. Classification (NCBI taxonomy): domain Eukaryota; kingdom Metazoa; phylum Arthropoda; class Malacostraca; order Decapoda; family Majidae; genus Chionoecetes; species Chionoecetes opilio. Next base: position 9,042 of record JACEEZ010020047.1, read on the forward strand.
CTTTTACCAGCCTGGGGATGCAAGCTCCCCGTATCTCCGACGCCAGGGGGCATTGCCCCGTTTTATGTGAAACGGAAGTACATAGTACATGGAGATATGGCCAACCTGGCACCCTACAGGTAGAGGTGCTGGGGATTAGTTGTCATGCCACGTCAGCGACCGATTAGAAGAACCGTAGCGGGTGGAGGGTCCGCTAACAGGAGCTTCACCCCCCGTTGCGCACCCTCTCCTCAGACGGGGCGTAACATATTGGCGCAGTGAGTAGGATCCGATCTTGTTGCTGGCGTGGCTTAGCTGTAGACAAAGACTACTCTATACTGGACTTGCTACTCATTTTGGGCTATTTCCAGTGGAGGCCAGTTTTGCGATTCCTGCCATTTTCGAACATCACTCCCTTGTCCCTTCCTATGGTTTATCAGTATATATGATATACCGTTATCTTCGTAAATGTTTGTTCTATAATATTATCAAATAAAAAACAGTTAAATGCAATAAAGAAATGCCATTATGAGAGAGTTAAGAAATATGCATGAACTTAATATTCACTTGAATTCCTCGCCATTTAATATTTTCCGAGAAAACATTTTTGATGCTAGCGTTAGAAAGAAGCGGATTTTCATTAGCTTTCCATTGCTGTATTTTGTTTTCTGATAAATGAAACATAACCATGCATAAATTAGCGTTAACTAAAAAAATTACATCATCTATCGGGTTAATTACCCGATGGATGATGTTATTTATTTAGATAACGCTAATTTATGCATGACTCTAATTAATTTATCAGAAAATGAAATATAGCAATGGAAAGCTAATTAAATTCCGCTTCTATTGATATGTTGCATGTAAAAAGTTTGCACGCAAAATATCAAATTGCGATGAGTTTAAGTGAATATAAGTTCATGCATATTTCTTCAGTCTCATAATGGCATTTCTTTAATGTATTTTACAGTTTTTTATTTGATAATATTATAGAACAAACATTCACGAAGATAACAGTGTATCATTTATACTGATATGCCATAGTCTACTGTATTCATGGAACATTTTTTACTTGCCGATACGATTGATGATGTTATTTTTTTAGTTAACGCTAATTTAGGCATGGTGGTAATTCATTTATCAGAAAACGAAATATATGAATGGTAAGCTAATGTAAATCCGCTTCTTTCTATCGCTAGCATCTAAAATGTTTTCTCGCAAAATATTAAATGGCGAGGAGTTTAAGTATATATTGAGGTCATGCATATTTCTTCACTCTCTCATAATGGCATTTCTTTAGTGTATTTTACTGTTTTTTATTTGATAATATCATAGAACAAACAGTTACGAAGATAACGGTATATCATATATACTGATAAACCTTAGGAAGGGAAAGAGGGGTGATGTTCCAAAATGGCAGGAATCGCAAAACTGGCCTCCACTGGTCATGGGCGGGTTGGCGCGGGGCACGAGTAGCAGGTCCAGTATAGAGTAGTCTTTGCTGTAGATAGAGGGAGATAGCGAGTGACACACACGTTTGTAAGTGCGTGGGGTGTCGTGAGGGAATTGAAGTGAAATATGAAGTATTAGGTCCACCACCGTATAGAGTATGAAGGTTAGGAGTGACTGACGAGCACCGGGACCATGTGGTAAGCACGGCGAGCTGACTGCGCAGCGGCTCGGCGGGCTGCCGTGTGCCCCGGTGGATAGATAGGTAGCGTTGAGGACAACAAGGGAAGTTCGTTATGAAGTGACTGAGCGTGAAAAGACTAACCATTTAGGGGGAGGATAACGGGTCGGTCGTATGAGGAGGGGAAGGATTAACTCGGTCTCCTAGCGGCGAGAGCCGTATCGGTACTGTGCCTGGTGGCCGGGGATAGAAAGTACCTGGCCCACGATCTCGGTCGTATGAGGAGGGGAAGGATTAACTCGGCCTCCTTGCAGCGAGTGCCGTATCGGTGCCGTACCGGGTGGCCGGGGTTAATTAGTACCTAGCCCACGATCGACTTTCCCGTTCCCATCCTTATCTTTGACCCGGGGGGATGCTCCCTGACTCCTGGCTAGAGTTCAGGCCCTGTAGACCCGCGCGGGGTTAAAACGTACCCGGCGGGGTGGATACGCACACCGATCTAGTCAAGCCAGCGCCCGGAGCAGCGAGGTAAGGTCGTGGCAAGAGACCTGAGGTATGGTAGGGTCGTGGCAAGTGACCCGAGGTATGGTTAAGGTCCTCCCCGCTAGGTGGTGGTAGGTAGGTACGGTGAGGCCGTGGGGTTGATGAATGGCGATTCCCCCATATACTCCCTCTTCGGGGGTCGAGGAATGGCGCCCACCTAGTAATCCCTCCACGGTTCTCTGGGCGAGAAGAGGACAGGAACGCAGGACAACCTACGCTTACAATCCCGGGGGGGATGATCCCTGACTCCTGGCCAGAGTTCAGGCCCTGTAGACCCGACGGGGTTAAAACGGCGTCGATTCACCAGCACAGGACATGGATCAAGAACATTGTCGGGGACCCTTCCGTCGCCTTGTGCCCTGTCATGTCATTTTGTATTCCTGTATGTTATAATATATGTGTAATATGTGTTTAATATGCTTGTTAATATTTTGTGGTCAAGATCGCGATAATAGATGAATTCTCCCTCCACAGGTTCCCACGAATGTTATATTATATGTGTTTAATATTTTGTTGTGGTTAGGATCGAGATAGTAGATGAGTTCTCCCTCCACAGATTCCCACGACACAATGGATTACAAAGGACCGCCTACATTTAGTATCACCCGGCAACCGATCCACGATTGAATCAAGACCTTCGAGCTTCACAGTCGAGCAACAATCCACGATTGAATCAAGACCTTCGAGCTTCACCGAAGCCTTTCTGGCCAACCTCCCTGACGACACACCATGGGATACGCATGTTGGTGGCGACCCCTCCTGCGCTCGGGACAAACGAACCTGCGCCCCTCTACGCTTCACCCGAAATGGATGGGTCATTTCACCATTGTCCGCATTCCAAATGCTTTCCAGATGGTGCCTCATCCACGCGTCCTCCGCAGCCCTCAGACTTTCTGAACCAATGCCTTATTCGCAGGCGTTGACGCCGACAGGCCCAAGCACGACCGAGGACGGCCGTCTTCGTCGGAAGGGGGTAATGTGAGGGCTCGGGAGACAGAGGAACAAGGAATAGGGAAGGAGAGAAGGATAAATGAGGAGATGGAAGAAGGAAGAGAGAGGCGACGACGGTTTCGCTGATACATCATTCTCCTTATCAGCCACGAAGGGAGAGCAAGGAACCCACCTGCAAATTTGCTGACCTTAGCTGTTCTACAGAGGAGAGTCCGAAGAAGAGGACTAGAGAGACGGGAGTAAAGGAAAGAGAAAGTAAGGAATGAGAAGAGGGAAAAGGAGAAGAAGGAACATGACTTGAAGAGAAGGGAATAGCTGAGGCTGAGACAGCAGAATTGCCAGCGACCAAGGATCATCTCACACCTATCACTTCACACATTAGATTATTAACTGTCACACTGATATAACCTTTGCCCTGTACCCACCACCATCTGCAGACCAGCTGCATGAGGAAGCCTCGCCTGCCTCTGAACAGAGGACAGGAGAGAGAATCTCTCTAGACTCCGGTGTGGGCAGGCCTGCCTCGCGGTGCGCAGTGATCTCTTACGTAACTACGAGACTAGTGTCTTAGTGCAGCGAGCGAGTTAACGCGTGGTATCCCTTCACGGACTCTTCGGGCGGCGCGCGTGCTCGGGTATGTGGCTGAGTTCCACTCTGCCGTGCCCTTAACCGACGCCCCGACGCCCGCTGCTCCGCTTTGCCCCCGAGGCAGGTGCAACACGACGTCCTGCAAGACACCTACCCCTGTGGCGTCTCGTCTGTGTTTCCGCCTGGACCCCCCTGGGATCCCGGGGCCGCGGCGGGGCTACTAAGGATACTTGCATTGCCCCACGGGGTGGGGTACAACTGTACGGTGTCACGACGTCCTGCAATACACCCGCCCTGTGGCTTCTCTTCTGGACCCTCCTGCGATCCCGGGGCCGCGGCGGGGCTACTAAGGATCGCCCTGCATTGCCCCACGGGGTGGGGTACCACTCTACGGTGCCACGACGTCCTGCAACACACCCGCCCCTGTGGCTTCTCCTGGGTTACCCCTGGGACCCCGGGGCATTGCGAGGCACACGCAGCGGGGCTATAAGCATCTCCTGGGTTCCCCCTGGGACCCCGGGGCATTGCGAGGCACACGCAGCGGGGTTATAAGGATCGCCCCGCTTTGCCCCACAGGGCGGGGTGCAGCTCTACGGTGTCACGACTTCCTGCAACACACCCGCCCCTGTGGCTTCTCCTGGGTCCCCCCTGGGACCCCGGGGCATTGCGAGACACACGCAGCAGGGTTTTAGGACCCCTTGAGTACCACAGGCCTACCAGGAGGCTACGCGGCAGATGGTGATGTATTAATTACAGTGCATGACAGGGCGGGCGATTAAGGATGCCCCCGGGGGACCTGTAACAAGCCAGGGACCTCGGGGGGGACAGAGAGGGTCGCCCCCCGGCAATGCTGGGGCTTTTACCAGCCTGGGGATGCAAGCTCCCCGTATCTCCGACGCCAGGGGGCATTGCCCCCTGTGAAACATAAGTACATAGTACATGGAGATATGCCCAACCTGGCACCCTACAGGTAGGGGTGCTGGGGATTAGCTGTCATGCCACGTCAGCGACCGATTGGAAGAACCGTAGCGGGTGGGGGGTCCGCTAACAGGAGCTTCACTCACGTTGCGCCTCCTCTCCCCAGACGGGGCGTAACAACAAATATGCCCCAGAATAAACAGATAAATAAATAAATAAATATATAAAATATGCAGGCTCACTGTGAACTTCGACTTTCTTTTACATTATGTAAAATCATTGGATATAATATTTTTCAAGCCAGATGCAATTTTTTCACCCGCCGAGGCGTGCCACGTGTGCCCCGGTGGCCCGGTACCCGAGCCTGCCGCTGCCCCGGGGGACTTTCCCTCGAGACGCACACGACCAGCTGCCACGAGATACCAACAAACACGGACAATTTTTTGAAATCTTGGAAAGTCCTACTGATATTAATGTTTTTTGTAAGAAGTTCTTTAAGTTTCGTGGTTTGTTGATGATGTTGGAGGAATTATTACACCTGAAGTAAACTGACGAATCGACGATCTTTATTGAAATAATTTTAGGGTTTATTTGAGGCCATTAACCTAAGTGTAGAAAGCTTTGAGGTGAGGATAAAAGCGTGCGTGTGTATGTGCGACACCGTGAAAAGCAAATAACAGAGCCTTAGTACATCTGAGGATGTACTTTTGTGATTACTAGTGTCGCCATAACCTTTCCGACCTTGTCCTCAGCGGTCCATGAATGATCGTGGTGGGCTATAGAGATCATTATGGGAATATCGATGACCATGATGTCATTATGAGGATAATGTCATTTGTGATTACTCTCATTATTATTAGCATCTTTATCATTGTATGTATTGTCCTTATTATTAATATTATCATTATATGTCGTGGCCCCAAATTAAGGGAAAGACAGGGAGCTGAAATATATATATATACTTTTTTACCCGTTAAAAATACCGAGCACATTCCCTTATTTCTTAACTACCGTAACTCTCAGCACCCAAACATTAAATTCACATATGAAATTGAAAAACAATCATCACTACCATTTTTGGATATCCTAGTTACTCGTAAAAATAATTATCTTTCCACCTCAGTCTATAGAAAACCTACCTTCACTGGCTTGGGAACTCAATATGTTTCATTCATCCCTAACCTTTTTAAAATCAATACTATTAAGACCTTACTACACAGATGCTATAGTTTCTCTTCTAATTGGTTTTCCTTTGATAATGAGATCAAATTCCTTACTAATTTTTTCCAAAATAATGGCTACCCCCTCAAATTAATTGAAGCAACCATCTCCAAGTTCCTAAATGAAAAGTTCAACCCCAAGTCGAACGAACCCGAACCCATATTAGACACACACTATGTTAAACTTCCATTTTACGGCCATCTCAGTTACACCATTCGAAAAAAACTCAATGATCTACTTAAGTTACATCTTCCTAACTCAAAATTTAATTTATTTTTACTAATTCATTTACCTTATGCAATTTTTACAATAAGGCCCTTATTTCTAACATAATAATTTATGAATTCAAATGTTCTAGCTGTAACGCTAGATACGTCGGCGAGACGACAAGGAATCTAACCCTTAGGCTGTCTGAGCATAAAGGTGTTTCTGCACGTACTGGTCGACCATTTCTTCACCTTCGCAATCTGCAATCCGCTCACACTCATCATGATANTCACAGTGCACCGCACTACCACATTAAGTGATCAAAAAACATAATAAGCTTACTATCTCTCTAGCATTCACTGCTCTAATACCTATTCATGGGAAACTCGTGTATACACTCATTAGTGATGTTGTACTATTCACTCTACACAAACTATAGGCATTAGCTTCACCAGGACAACAACTGCGAAATTACTTACTATCAACAAGACGCTCCAAGCCAGGCGATGCGCGCAGGTATTTTCCTCCCTTGTGCAGCTGTGCCAGGGTCTTGGCTGGATCCCGCTTATGCTAAAGAGAGGGAACTTCTGTTCTGCACTTTAGGCAGAGACCGTAGAGCTCTTCACTGGATGTCTCCCTATCTATTCGCTACAATTTGGCCTTCGAAAAGGTAGCTATAGGTAGTCGCTTAGTTACTGCTGTGTAGTGATAGTCGCGTTTCCCAGTGTTAAGCCTAATCCTCAAACTAGAAAAGCATTAGAATAATTTTCCTCTACTGGTGTGACCATTGTCGCAAGTGTCTGTAAGTATAGAGCTCCTCCATTTCCCTAATGGGGGGAAAGTAGGAATTTCAAGGTTAATGATACCTTTGCGTGTACTCTTTGCCAGTGTTTGTACGGGCTAAGATGTTATCAGCTTTTAAACTGTCAGTCGTGGTGGGAGGGATCACTTGTCACTTGCTGAGTCACAACAACTTACAAGGATGCACACTCCTTGCCACTATCATCTCGTCCAGTCTATTCCAGGCACCCTACTTCTATAGCTGCACTTCTTGGTGTAACTCTGAAGTAACGGGTTCAAACTGATCACACGTAGATTTAAAAAAGAAAAAGGGAGAAACTGGTTCACAAATAGGGTGGTAAGTGATTGGAATGGACTCAGTCTTCAGGTAGTTAGTGCGGTGTCATTAGGGAGCTTAAAAGGAGGCTAGACAATTTCATGGATGGGGATGAAAGGTGGATGTAGGCAGAGCTGAGCAGTATTTTAATACAATGTATTTAAATACGTATTTAAATACATTTGTGTATTTAGAAATGTATTTATTATATTTATTATACATTGGTTGTCATGTATTTAAATACAGTATTTAAATACTTTTATGAGTATTTAAATACATTGTATTTAAATACATTTAATATAAAAATTTAAATACTTTTTTATCAATTAATTTGGCCATAAACCCGCCCAAGTATCTGGCAACCCTGATGTTACAGTGAACCAGGGTTTCCACTGCCAAGGAAATTTCCTGATTACAAGGAAATTTAGGCCTGAGAAGGAAATTTCTAAGGAAACCCAAAATCTAAGGAAATCCTAAGGAAATTCCTTTTTTTTCGGACAAGTTAAAATTTGTGTGTATTTAAAATGTATTTACAAATGTATTTAAAGGCCTCTTCCATTTGCGACATTTCAAGAACCAGTTCACGGAACCCAAGAATTCAGGCGTTCCATTTGCGCACGAAAACCTGTCTCCGAGGCAAAGCGCGTAGTGACTCATCAAACCCCGTGAACTTTCTCTACTCATATAGGCGGGTGGGTAGCTTGGGTAGAGTTTTCAGTTCATAACAAACAATGGTCGCCTTGGGCCCTATTTCTTGTATCGTGAAGGGTTTTCCGCATGCACGAGTCGGAGAGGATGTCAGACGGCATAAACAAGAGGCCCTGGTGGAGGCCATGCGTTCCCGCGATCTTAAACTTGATATGATCCCTTCACATAACAGCTAGCTGAGTTTCTCTCTCTCTCTCTCTCTCTCTCTCTCTCTCTCTCTCTCTCTCTCTCTCTCTCTCTCTCTCTCTCTCTCTCTCTTTTTTTTTGCCTCGCCAGTTGAGTATGTTTGTAAACAAAAAACGGGTTTTTTGCGTTCCATTTGTGACACGCGAACCCAACCCTGAACCCAGAACCCAACCCTGAACTGAAAGAACTGGTTCATGCAACTTGGGCACAAATGGAAGAGGCCTTAAATACAATTGATGTATTTAGTATTTAGTATTTAAATACATTCGTAACATGTATTTAGTATTTAGTATTTAAATACATTTCTCCCATGTATTTAGTATTTAGTATTTAAATACATTCAATGTATTAAGTGCCCAGCTCTGGATGTAGGTAGTGGTAAGTAACAGGAACTACCACGTGTAGGTCTCGCGACCTCTTGTAGCTTCCCTATTTTCTTATGTTTTTCTTAAGGTAATGCGGCCACCTGCTTATTACCCATTCTGTATACTTGTACACTGGCGATGCTTTAGGGCTGTTGTGAGGGAGGGAAGGCTTGTTGGGAGGCTTAATCAATATACTTGAATCGTCGCAGAATTGGTATCTTTTTCTAGTGTCTTCATGTGTCTGTTCTCCTTCTAGCACTATTGACAGGAGAATTATTAAAGTTTTGTGTGGGAAAGTATGTTGACGCAAGCTTGGGACCTCTACGTTGGTGGGCAGATAAAGGATGGGGGAGGTTGGAGGGAGAGGATAAGTACAGGTGATGAATTTGACATTGGATTGAACTTGAAACTTCCAGAGTGGGGGGAGGAGAAGGGGGAGGAAGGAGTTTGGAGATAAGAGAGAATGTGTAGAGACGCCCTAGAAGTCACTAGACGAATAAAATTAAGACAGAGAGAGAGAGAGAGAGAGAGAGAGAGAGAGAGAGAGAGAGAGAGAGAGAGAGAGTGAGAGTGAGAGTGAGAGTGAGAGAGAGAGATACAAACATTCGGATGGGTGGTCACTCAACGAATACATGTTTCTTTGCTACTGACTGACGTTATTACCTATTCTCTCCATAAAGAATAAGAAAGCTAATCATAAGCATAGAGATGTATAATTAATGGATCATATATAGATTCATGTTATCATTTGCTACACGCCAATAATACAGTTTAGTTGTATCATTTAACTTCAACAGATGCTACATAGGCCCTTCAGTTTAGCAGTTCAGTTGTGGGTCGGGTGTCTGGCCTTTTTCATCGGCACTCCCTGACGTGTTTCTTCTTGCTGTCTGGGTCTTGAGTTAGTTGTCTTCTCTTATTCTGTCTTTTAGTTTGTTTTCTCTTTCTTTCCTCTTATTTTCCTCGGTCATCCAAAAACTATTGATTGTTCTTTTTTGCTTCTTCCACATTCCATCTGCAAACAAATACACCCCCACTATATCCTCTTCCTCCTCTATGTAAGGTTGTTGTAGCCTCGCACTTTTCTTTCTTTCATTATTTTGGTTTATGGAACTGTCGCCGATAGGAACTGTCGCCGAAGCATCAAACTAGAACTGTCGCCGACAGTGGAACGCTCGCCGACGCGGAAATTCTCGGCGACAGTTCCATTTGGAATAGATGTAAAGGAAGAGTAAAGGGTTTATGGAACTGTCTTCTATGGAAGACTATGAAGAGTCTGTCCCCAACCCAGACGAAGCCCATGGTCGGGGCAAGTCTAGCGTTTCAAATGGGCATTTCTACAACTTGACCAATTTTGACGCGCATCAGTAGCCGTCGAGCTGTCCTGCCTACCGTTTCTTTTTTTACCATCAAAGGCTTATTTCTATTATTTACAAGGATTTTTCTTACTATTGCTGGATTATGATTAGTATTATAAGGATCTTTCCTTGTATGAGAGCATTATAGTATCATTATCTGGCTCTCGCTAGTACAAATCAGCCAAGTGATGCGCCTCGAAGCGGTAGAGGTCACAAGAAGAAGAAGATCACGCCAAGGTGGAGTGTTGAGGAATTTATGGCGGAAATTAATATATCTTTCTATACCGCCCCATCCTCTCCTCCCTAGTATATTGAATATGTGATTGTCAGCTATAAGGGTTGGGTTAGATGAGATGTGGGGTATTATTTAGTAAGTTGATATCAAAAGAATAACTTGGCACTACTTCAAAGTGTGTGGAGCGGCGGTGATGAGGCCCGGGTTAAGGGGGAGGGCGTGACCTACCGCCCGGTGCCCACAACCACTTCAGTCAAGAACATAAGGAAACTACAAGATGCCGGTAGTCTTACGTACACGTGGTAGTTTCCTTCAACACATGTACATTATCTACATCCACCTTTCATCCCAAGCACTACTTTCGAAGACAACAATATATTATTTTTCTGATTTTCTGGCCTCTAACTGTCATTAATGTTACAGATGCCAGTGACCACCAGAATTTGTAATGAATGGTGGTCAACTAAGGGTTGCCAGACTATCTGACACAGTATTTCCCAACCTGGGGGAAATTTCCCGCTGGGGGTAAATTCAAGGATTCTAGGGGGGAAATTTATCCGAGGGACATCTAAATTACTAGCATTTAGTCGACAGAAAAAAATCTCTTAAAGTTCAGAGTTCAGCTATTGACTTCTTTTTTCTTTAAGTGTATATATATAGAGAGGATAGTGTCTATATACTTGTTATTAAGCAAGTAAATGTTGTGTTTTGGCTACTTTTTTTCTTCACCACATGAAGGTGGGAAATCCCGGAGGGTTTTGAACAGGGGAAGGGGGAAACAACAGAACAAAGGTTAGGAACCACTGATCTAACAAATATAAGACAGAATTCCCATGGAAATAGGATCATTTAATGAAAAAAGGACAGTCAAATCTCACCACTCATTACTACCATACCCATACCTCACCACTCATTACTCACACATCCATACCTCACCACTCATTATTCACACATCCATACCTCACCACTCATTACTCACACATCCATACCTCACCACTCATTACTCACACACCCATACCTCACCACTCATTACTCCCACATCCATACCTCACCACTCATTACTCACACATCCATACCTCACCACTCATTACTCCCACACCCATACCTCACCACTCATTACTCACACATCCATACCTCACCACTCATTACTCACACACCCATACCTCACCACTCATTACTCCCACATCCATACCTCACCACTCATTACTCCCACATCCATACTTCACCACTCATTACTCACACATCCATACCTCACCACTCATTACTCACACACCCATACCTCACCACTCATTACTCACACATCCATACCTCACCACTCATTACTCACACCCATACCCAGAGCTGGGCAGTATTTAAATACATTTGTATTTAAATACATTTGTGTATTTATAACTATTTATAAATACATTGGTTTTCATGTATTTTAATACAGTATTTAAATTCTTTAATAAGTATTTAAATACATTGTATTTAAATACTCATAATATAAAAATATAAATACTTTCATCAGTTAATTATATATATTTTTCCCAATAACCTCAATTAATAATCTCATTACTCAAGATAATTGATAAATTTAAATTAATATACAATAGGAAAGTATCCTTTATCATTTATCAAGCATTTAGTATTGTTAATCAAGAATTACTCAATTCATGTTAAAAATTGTGCGTATTTAAAATGTATTTACAAATGTATTTAAATACATTCCTAAAATGTATTTAGTATTTGATATTTAGATACATTTCTTCCATGTATTTAGTATTTAGTATTTAAATACATTCAATGTATTTAGTGCCCAGCTCTGCCCATACCTCACCACTCATTACTACCACCAACCCAACGTATATATCACCACTCATTACTACCACACTCATATATATCACCACTCATTACTACCACACTCATATATATCACCACTCATTACTACCACACTCATGTATATCACCACTCATTACTACCACACTCATATATATCACCACTCATTACTACCACACTCATACCTCATAACTCATTACTCACACACCCATACCTCACCACTCATTACTCCCACACTCATATCTCACCACTCATTACTCAAACACCCATACCTCACCACTCATTACTACCACACCCATACCTCACCACTCATTACTCACACATCCATACCTCACCACTCATTACTCACACACCCATACCTCACCACTCATTACTCACACATCCATACCTCACCACTCATTACTCACACATCCACACCTCACCACTCATTACTCCCACATCCATACCTCACCACTCATTACTCACACATCCATACCTCACCACTCATTACTCACACATCCATACCTCACCACTCATTACTCAAGCACCCATACCTCACCACTCATTACTCCCACACTCATAGCTCACCACTCATTCACTCCACACCCAACTCACCACTCATTACTCCACTCATTACTCACCACTCATTACTCCCACACTCATACCTCACCACTCTTATCACACACTCATTACTCCCACTCATAGCTCCCACTCATTACTAAATCCACCCCCACTCATTACTCACCACCCCCTCATTACTCCACACTCATAGCTCACCACTCATTACTCACCCACTCATACCTCACCACTCATTACTCCGAACTCATAGCTCACCACTCATTACACCCCAACTCATAGCTCACCACTCAATACTCACACCTCATACCTCACCACTCATTACTACCACGCTCCCTAGCTCACCACTCATTACTCCCACACGCATACCTCACCACTCATTACTCACATCTATACCTCACCACTCATTACTCCCACAACCCATACCTCACTACTTATTATTCACCACACTCATACCTCACCACTCATTACTCCACATACCTCCCACTCATTACTCCCACACTCTACCTCACCCTCATTACTCCCAAACCCATACCTCACTACTTATTATTCACACCTCATAGCTCACCACTCATTACTCACACTCATACCTCACCACTCATTACTCCGACACTCATACCTCACCACTCATTACTCCCACACCTCATACCTCACCACTCATTACTCACACTCATAGCTCACCACTCATTACTCACACACTTATACTTCACCACTCATTACTCCGAAATTCATAGCTCACCACTCATTACTCACACTCATACCTCACCACTCATTACTCCCACACCCATACCTCACCACTCATAACTCCCACACCCATACCTTACCACTCATTACTACCACACCCATTCCTCACCACTCATTACTCCCACACTCATACCTCACCACTCATTACTCACACACCCATACCTCACCACTCATTACTCCCACACCCATACCTCACCACTCATTACTCACACACTCATACCTCACCACTCATTACTCCCACACTCATACCTCACCACTCATTACTCCCACACCCATACCTCACCACTCATTACTCCACACCCATATCCTACCACTCATTACTCACACACTCATACC